>VWPU01000460.1:0-32321 GCA_013398955.1 Callaeas wilsoni
AAGAACCCAAACCCCTACATCCAGTCACAGACACTCTCCTGTTGTGTTGTGCAGCTCTGCCCCTATGTCTGCTTAATGCCAACAAACCTGCCCATTTCAGAACACCTTTAGAGCTGCTGTCCTTAAAAGTACTTTAATTAAAGATTGTCCTCTTTCTTCCTTCTTCTGTGTTCTGTTACCTCTTTAGTTTTCATGAGCACTTCCTGGGGGGGTCACTACTGCTTTAAGTGGTGTTTTTTAATTTGATTGTTTTCCCTCTCAGTGCCTCAGTGTGCTTTTGTGCTGTTTTTCTTGTCTTTCATGCTGAAGTGCTGCAGGAAGACATTGCTCTGTAAGTCAAGGTACAGAAAAAACATGTTCTTAGATGTAAAGAAAATATTCTGTCCCATGCACTTGACTGGAATTACAGGACATGTCACTTATGAGCCTGATAGATGTTGGTGCCAGAGCTGCCTGGACAGTTGTATATTCTCAATATTGAAACAAGTATGGTTCTGTCTTAATAAGGTGGCTGCAATTTTCAGTACAGCCTTTCAGAAACCCCCTGAAACTTCTCAAGTAATTTAGCAATGGAAGTTTGGGGTTGAAAAAGATAAGGCAGTCACATTTGCTTGCTCTCCCAGGGATAATGTCAAGTAGATGGTGTTAAAACAACTATCTGGTAATAAAAGTAAACATCAAAAAATAGAGTTCAATGAATGCACTTCCTGCAGATTGAAGAAGTCTATGCTACTGCTCTTAGAAATTCTGCTGGATGAATGCCAGGCTGTGTTAATCGCTGCTTGTACTAAGTTTGTTTTTCGGATTTGAAATCTTTCTTTGTGGCTGAGGTTCTGTCCACTGTTGTATTGTGAAAAATTCCCATTGCTCAATTGAAAGGTGGCCTCTTTTTCTTTCAAAAATAAGGGTACATACTTTCTCCCAACCTCAAAAGGACAGAGTTGGCTTTAAAGATGCTCGCAGTGTTCAGTTGGTTTGACTGGGCTACATTTTTCAATATTATTTTCCATCAGTAATAGTAGTTCTTAGCCATAAAGCACTAGTTTGGTTTGGTTTGTTTTGGTTTTGTTTTGGCTTTGTTTTGTTTTTGTTTTGTTTGGTTGGGTTTTTTGTTATAAATGTTAATAAAAATGATTAAAAAGTCATTAATATTAGTTATTTTAGTAAAAAGTCTATACACATATAAAGAAGTAAACTAGAAGCACTACTTCTGGTAAGTACGTTATTTTTGTAGACTTTGTCCTGAGCTGCTTGGTGTTACATGAAGTAACCCACTGAGGTTATATAAATTATCTATCACACCCTAATTTAAGCCGGTTCTGACCTGTGGGCTTCACATATCTATCCACAGCCTCCTGCTGTTTATTCTACTCTTTCTAACCCCAGAATATATTATTCTGTCAGTTTAACTCTGCCTCCAAATACGATTGTGCTTGAAACCCAAAACAAATTCAGGCATTCAGTTTTGAAAGTCTTTACTAAAGGAAGCAAAACCACTGCAAATTATTTCAGATTTACACTGGAAGTTAAACTATATAGACTTGTGTATCTGAAGAATGTTACTATTCTTTAAAGCCCCAAATGCTTCTATAAATTGGGAAGATTTTCACCTTGAACTCTTCCCTTCCCTCAAAACTTACAGTCTCTCCAGTTTTGTACATTCCTAATTCTGAGGATAGGAGTTCAGGAATATTGCATCAAAACCAGGAGTAATCTCCATATTTTTTTCCAAACAGACATCGACTGTGACTTCTGTTGGCTTCAATATTTTTTACTGCTGTTCCTAAACAGCCCATTTTGCAGGATAAGACCTCAGAGTTGGTTTCCAAATTCTGCACTAGGATATGAACCAGACAGGCAGTGGGTAGGCAGCTAAGGAGGAATCTATTTTTGATATTAAATAAGTTGTCAACAGAAAAATATAGTCATGTGGGCTACTGGATTGAGCTCAGTGCCACAGCTGCCGGGTTTGTTTGGCAGTCTTACTCATTCGCAGCAGAATAGGTGTGGCCTTAATCAGATGACTACAGGATTCTGTCTGCCACAAAGGGGAAGCCTGCAGAGTTTCCTCCTTCATCAGGTTTAAAGCCCAGAGATAAAGAAATCCCAAAAGAGAAAAATCCAAGAAAGATGGTCAGCTCTATGTTTTCTAGCAAAAAACCTGCTGCTGTGCCAGATGAGAAATGATTTTCACTACAGCAGACTATAGTATTAAAGAGTGGAGAAAGGGAAGACATCAAAGTTGCATGTAGCTGACTGTTTCACAGTATTTCTCACTGATATTATTTGTGTGTGCTGCTGGTTTAGACAGAAGAGCTGTAAAAGAAGCAAGTTTTGAAGGCTTCCTATTGTCAAATGTACTTTTCAGGTTACTGACTGGAGGAATAAAATTTTTTGGTTAACCACGTATTAGTTTCTTGTCCTTTTGGAATGCTATTTTTTTTATACGTACTGTGCTCTCCCCCCCTCTAAGAACCTGATTTAACTTTGCAAAAGGCAAAATACACATTGATTAATCTCTTTATCTCTTAGTTGTTTTATACTTACATAGAACGAATTCTATTATCTACTGGACAAGTGGGGAAGGAGGTGCCTTCTTTAACAATTCAAGTCATTTGGGCAAAGGCTTGTGCTGCCCTGGCAGCTGTTTACATCAGCAGGATCAGGACGCCACCTCTGCAACTGGAGGCTTGTCCAAGGCTGGTAAAGGCAGCATGGGTTACCCTCTGCCTTTCGTGCTTTCTCCCAATACATTGAGGTTTAGTACCAGCTGGATCCAATCCGTAGTGAGAGCGGTCGGATGGAACAAAGGCTGTCTGCTAAACAAAGGCTGGAGGTAGGAGCAGAAGGCAGCAGGGTTCACCTTTCCTATTAAGGGAAAAGAATTTCTGGGTCTCGCACGACGAAGAGACTCCAGACTCTCCAGTTAAGGTGAAAACAGGACTTGAAGATTCTGTGAGAGTGAGGGAAAGGTGCCTTGCAGGCAGTTTTTAGCATGTAGGTCATGAACCATCTGTGTTTTAAATAACTGATTCACCAAGCTGAGTCACCCTCTCTCCTTCCATTCCTGACTCTTCTGCACTGCTTAGATTGTTTTTGTCATGCTTTATTTTTCTTTTCTAACTTTAAGAACAATAGGGGGAAAAAATACCCTTCTGTCTCCAAAACTTGGGGATTCCTCTCTGTTGAATGAAAAGGACAGTTGACAGTGTTGTAAGCATTTAATTGCCCCAGTAAAAAAATGCTGCTGGACACTTTACTGGAGTAATATTAAGAACAGGAGCATTCACATGTTCACAGTTCTTGTCTTGCACTAGTCACGCTTTTTAAAGCTTTTGCATTTTTGAGACTCCTTTGGTGCCTTTATTCCATTGACCATCAATGTGAGTAAAGGAAAAATTCTAGTTATTACCAATTGTGTTGATTTAAGCTGGCAACCTGGCCAGTAAGGCTCTGTTTGGTATCTTGATAATAAACATGACATTCTGTCCTAAGTAGTCCTGCAGGTTTTCAGTTTGCTTTGACTTCTATAGGAAACAGGGACCATCACAGAAAATAAAAAAACCCACATAAATTTCTGGATTAGCTCCATTCTGAATTAAATTTAATTACAGGGTAGTCTTAATTTCTAGGTATTAATGGAATATATACCAAATATATGGTATATCCTGTTTTCACTTTAGTGAAAAAGTTGAGACAGAAAATAAAAAATGTTTTATTTCAGTCAGAGAGCCTGGCTAACAGAAGTACAGGTAAGTGTAGCTAAAATGCAGAAAAAATATCGTGTTTGTAAGAGAAAGTTTTATAGATGAAAAGAAATTGATATCAAACTTGTGAGATTGTCTGATTGAAAATGATGGTAGGTTATTAGTTACTATATAGCTAATAGTTATGTTATATTAACATATGCCATGTAAGAAATGCTTTTGAAATTTAAGACTAATATCTAATATTGACATTATATAAGCAATATTAAAAGTACAATACTTAACATGAAACATAAAATAATTTCTGAACTACTTTCATTAGCACTTTTCATGTAAGCAACTATTAAAGAGATATGGAAGTAACTTGGACAGTTGCTGACCCAACATATACGAAGTTAGTAGAATTTTCATGCAGTATTAATAGAGGCAAAATTTGTAACAGGACTCTGCTTTTTCATGTGCAGTATATTTTGCTCTGTAAAGTGACATGACTGCTCAAAATTCTGAACTATGTCTCTCAGGAGGAATGCTGCTGTCACTGGAGGACAAATGTAAATTGAAAAGTGATAGATGTCAGCTGGTAATAATTATGGCAGCTTAAATATTTATAAATTTTTATGTTATTGTAAAAATGTATTTCTTCATATGAAAGATTGTGATGTTAGGAATGATATTCCAGACTTTTTTTTTATTGCTTAAGGCTGTGTGTTATAATTTATGGCTTTGGATTTAGAAAAGTTGTGCTTTCACTGTCTTGAGTAATTTCAAGGATTACAAAACTATACAAAGTTAAAATCTTATTTGAGGTTCAGGAACATACATCAAATATCTCCTCTAAAAAGGTACATTTATTTTTTTTTGTTCTTAGTCTTTTACAACTTTCTTTGCAATAACTTCACTTTTCCACTTTAATATTGTAATTTGTAGTTTTGCAGTGAGCTGCAGGTTCAGTTATTCTTCCATTATTTGGCTCTTTAACTTTTTTTTGTCTTATATTCAATACTCTGAGTGTATGGAGAAGCAGCAGCCCTATATAAAATATTCTGAAAGCCAACAAGAGTGGGCTGAGACTGAGGCCATGCCAGTGTGCAACAACACAGCAAAGAGTTTGCCTTGTGTCCTTCTGTTCACATCCAGTACTGCCTTTGGAAAAGCAGGACAAAATCTGGTATGTAAAAGACAGCAGAGCCTTCAGTCAAAGGCCAAAAGGCTGCTGCCTGCTCCTCCTTGTATTTGTTAAGGTACAATGGGTGCTAAATAATTCAGTGTTGTTCCAGCAGCATCTCCAAGGGCACCAGCCCCTGCAAGGTGCTGACTGGGACAACTTCAGAAAACAATTCTGTCAGGGGTGGGGAGGTGCCACGGGATGTCAGAGGGCTGCAAGATGAATGCCCTCACACTGCTTAGAGTGAACACTGCTAGTGAGAGTTTTCGCAGATGTGAAGTTCCAAATAGACGATGAAGATTTAAAGTTGGTTTTTGCTGCTATTGTTATTGTTTGTTGTTGTTTTGAATGGCTTGTGTTAAATGTTATTTACTAAGCTAAACCCCTCCTTAAGAAGAACTGGGATGTATATGTTTAAATTTAGTAGAGAATAACTCTAATAAATCATTTGCCACCAGAGACAGACAACTTAGCTCAAACCCAGTGTTTATATTTCTTCTCACAAGTAAATCTCAAAACCTTGATTCAGAACATTAGAGTTTTTTTACTGTCTCCTTCAATTCTGATGTTGGCTCATTAATTTTAGGCAGCTGAAATAACTCTATGATCCTGTGTACTCAGAAAGAGCAATAAATTAAAGACAAATCTTAGTAATATTCTCAAAATAGAAGACTAAACTGATTTTATTATTTTAATTTAAAATTTTTGGGTGTTTTTTTTTAATTTGAAAGAGAGGAGTTAACAGAAAATGAAGCTGTGTAGGTAGTTTGTGAAGAGCATACAGTTATAGGTTTCTGGATTTTGCACAGTAATGGACTATTGCTTTTATTTTTGTCATGTGGGCAGAGATGAATGAGTGAGCTTGGAAGTTTTTCCTCTCTGGAAATGGAGTTTTTCTCCATATCACATGTATTAATAAATTTTCTCATAGTTAATATGAGAACAAGGAAATTAACACTGTGTGTGATCATTACAGAGATTTTATCAAAATAAGAGAGTTTATCAAAGTTATTTCTAAATATCGCAGTTGAGTTGTTGTTTTTTCCAAGCATCCATATGTCTCTTAAGCTAAACAACTCCACCCTCAGAGGTGCGGTTTTTTCCTTCCTTCCCCAGTGTGTTACCCAAATAAAATGAGTATAAAATATTGGTGCCTGTATGTATTTATACCCACACAAATAAAGGTTATTGTACTGCTCTGTAGTACTGCAGCACCTTGACAGTCCCACACAAGATCAAAACTTGTTGAGTTTGTTCCTCTGTGAACAAACAATGTGAGGCTGCCCCAGTACAGGTTTAAAATAAAATCTTACAAGATAGACCTGAGGAAAACAACTGCTTTGATTTGCTGCAGGTAAAGGTCATGGCCAGAATACACAGTGTGTTACAGGAACACCTGAAATGAGATTTCCCGCCTGCAAGCTCATTGTGCTTCAGTGGACCACAGTGCTCTTGAGCAACCATTTTATTTTTCCAGTTATCCCTCAAGGGAAAAAAACATGGGAATTTATATTTATGAATAAGGCAGTTATTCCAATGTACTGCCATAAATTGTCATCTTAATCTTATTTAATATTTAACATTGTTGCATTCTTTTCCAGCTGTTTCTTTTTTTGTTCATTTTCTGAAAAACCAGAGGCATGGGGTAAAGACAAGCAAGTGTGGGTAAAATAATTAGTAATCCAAAGAATTAATCTTGAATGCAAGAGGAAAATGTAAATCTAAATCAGAATTTTACTCGTAAACAGTTTTGTGATATATTTCGTGTCACAGTCTTAGGCTTCAGCAGTAAATCCTGCTGATTTAATTCTTGGGGATTTTTTTCTTTCCCCTCTGGCTCCAAAACTAATTTTCCACTGAACAAAGGTTGTTCAGCCTTGCTCAGATGATAGAAATCAGAACTAATACAGGGGAGAAATTCTTCCAGGTTTCATAATTCTGTATTCTAAACACTTAAAAATAATTAGCATCCAAAAATGAAGTTGATATTTTTTCAAGGCTGAAGAACCTTGTCCTAATCTCTGGGACAACACTAGTGAATACCTTTGTTTTTTACTCCAAAGCCTATCTTTGGACATTTTCCTTCCATATTTTTTGTGTGCTTTGTGAACATTTGCCTGTAAAACAGTTGTCTTCTCTCCTAGGAGACTTTTAAAATGTAAATAAATGGAATCGACATATACCCTTACTCCTCACCACCCCCCCTCTATTACGTTGGACAAATTTTGCTTGTGGAGTCTTTCATGAAATATATCTAACTTATTCCTGTTAGTGAAGGGTAAAGGGCAGAATCATGCCAGACTTCTGTCTTGCCTTCATGTTCCAGGGCAAAGCAGAAGTTAGAGCTGTGAATAGTTAGTAACAGTTGGACTGTTATGATGAGAGTAATTCAGAAGTTATTAAATAAGATCTTTTTAGTTGCCAATTCATGCCTACAATTCCAAACAAGGAAATATTCTGGTCTACCTAAAAATCTTAAATGGAGGTACTATGCTAATTGTATAACATTTAATTCTTGCACTGAAGAAAATTTTCCTGTTTTGTGTGGGAATCTTTATTTCTTGCAAATGAATATTTTAGGTATGTCTATTGAAGGTATTCATACTAAATCCACCCTGAAGCAGTTTGGGTTTTTCTTCTAATTCTCACCCTTACCACACCTCCAAAATACAATGAATTAGGAAATGCTTCTTTTCCTCTATCAAAGCCTTTTTTGTAACACTAGGATGAATTCTGTAATAAAATCTGAGTACCAGGAGAATTCTACTGTAGAACAAATTTAAAGTGTATTTCAGGTTGAAATCTGAGTAGATTTTTTAATATATTCATTCTAGTTTTGATTTAAGATGTGATCTTGTATATGTTTATGTATTGCAGTCCATTAGCTTCCCTCCTTCATAGTCACTGATAATTTGATAGCAGAAAAGCCTTAACAGTGGCACACTAAAGGATATAAATGCCTGTTGTGTCGGCAGCATAGTAGTCCTTAGGCCACACACAGTTGTTTCCTCTGCCCTCGGCTGCTAAGCCCTCATCTTCTGCCTGTTCATGGAGGTGTTAAATTTGTTCCTCCTTAAACATACAGAAAACTGAGCCTGTGATACATTTATGTGGCAGGGAATGAACAGGTCAGATAAGCTCAAGAGCTGATGGAGCATGAATAGAGGCAGTCAGGGAAGCAGCTCTGAATTTGTTTTGGGGAGCTGAAGAACAGTATGTCACTAAAAAACCCCCATTCTGTAGATGGAAATGTTTAGTATGAAAAATATGCTGTCCTAAAAGTGGAGAACTCAAAGAATGAGGATAGGCACCTCTCGAGACATTTTCTGAGATACTGATAATATTTTGAGGTGATGTAAAGGGGCGTAACTGCAATTTTTGTTTACTTCTTAATTAAGGAAGGACATTTTGCTTACAGCAGCTTAAATGAACAGTTAACCATATATCTTTTTAGTAAAATGCAGAAAACTGCTTGCAATGATCAGCAGTCTTTTTACCTAGTACATGTTTTAAAAGTTTATGTCAAAACCTCTTGTTTTTTGTTGATATGGTTACATATTACAGTGGGGTTCCAATTTTGTTGGGATTTTTTCATTGGAATTACAGCTGCGCTGGTGAAACCCGTCCGGTCCAATAAAGTTGTGTAAAATCTATGTCCTTAAACATAGGAAAAATCCAATCCACAGTATATTTTCTGTTTTGATACAAATTCATGGCTGTATTTGAAATTTATTTCTCTGTTTTATTCCTGTCCTCTCCACCCCTGGGACAGGAAACGGAAAATGGAGAAAAGAAAAAACCTAAAAAACAGGCAATCATGACACTGAGATTTAGTGTCAGCCCTTCTGCTTCTGGAAAAATAATCCTATGTCTTTAACATTATTTCAGTACAATACCAGCCTAAAGTTAATTTCCAAGTGTTCTGTTTTATGGTAAAGCAAATTAGACCTAACCCCGAGAATTTTAATCCATCAGCCTACAAAGGCAAAATAGACACTCAGACAAACATTCATGACACTTGCATTTATTACTTTAACCAATTTTAGCTGAAGGGAACATATAAATGATGTTCACTGATAAATGTTACTGTACTATAGGAAGCCACAGAATGATCAACTCTAGTATTAATATATATTAATAGAACATGTAGCTCTAAATACTTTAGCATATGCTGTTTTATTAGGGTGACGACATGAGTCTATACATACAGTTATCAGGAATTTGTTTAGGAAAAATATAACTGATCAAAGATTTGGTAATGCTCCATGACTGTCTTCCTCTTTAGTAAGATTTCTCTTATTCTTAATGTGTGTTTTCTTTTTTTTTTTTCCTTTTTATTTTCCTCTAAGTTTGTTGGTATGCACAGCCTTTCCTAATTTCTAGATCTTAAATTAAAAATGCTTCTGGCACCTCATAACATCTTATTCAGTAAAATTATTTTACAGTATATGGCAACAGCTTCCATAAATAAGTTGATAGATAGGAAAATGAAACACAAGTCATCTGATCCAACACAGCAATTGCAAGGATAATGGTTTCCTTTTGTGAAGTAGCAGAATACGGAATCATTTAATAAAATCAAATTTGTAATTTATTAGTTAGTTATATTCAAGTTGTTATAAATATGTTAATGTTTTGTCATACCAGATTGTTTCAGTGATATCTCAGTAAGAAGAATTGCTGCTGCCCGTATATGTCTGTAAGCAGAATTCCTTCCCTTTTGATCTGATCCTGATTTGCTTTTGATACATTTTACAGTTAAATACTGACTATAATTTTTATGTTAAAAAAGCTGGTGTTTCTTGAGATGCAATGGGTATTGTTCCCTAACTCAGTCTCCTCCAAAGGACCCATATTAAGAGGAGACACTCTGGGCATTTTCTATAGAAAGAAAAGGAATTGTTTGTTCAGAAACAGTAATAGAATTTTTTTTCCACTGTTCCTCAAATATTGTAAAAGGTATTTATCAAAAAAATGACAATTGTTTTCTTGTTTGAAGTTTCCTTTGCTTAGGTCAAACTAACTACATCTGTTGTTTTAGCAGAAGTACTGAAGAAGTCTGTCTCCACTGTCGCTCACAGTAATGTAAATACCGGCATGTTTGTTTTCCTTCATCATGAACTGCTTTGAGAACTCAATGTGGCACATTGAGCAGAACTTAAAATCCCATTGTTATATCAGGCAGTTCCTTAAGTGAAGGTTGTGCACAACCTTTTATGTGGCAAGGTTTGTATAGCTGCTTGTTGTACTCTTCTGAGCTCTGTAGACCTGTCATGTGATGTAAGCACATGACGAGGCAAGTCTGCCTGTGTATTTGACATATAGCTCTGCCTTCAAGAATGTGAGGAAATCAGATCCTTCCAGGCTGCCATGTGTGCAGCCATCCCAGTGAGAAACCACTGGAGTCCTCTGTGCAAACCAGGCAGCCTTTGGGTTTGTGACTAGTGTTTGTGCACTCTTGTCTTGGAGTGATTCTATGACGATACTGTATTCCCCATTGCCTGCTTGATCTCTAGTGTACTTTTAAATTGAAAAGGGGGAAAGAGAAGCCAAGAGAACTCTTCAAAGCAACTAGCTTGACCTTACAGTTAGAATGTTTACATTATTTTCTCTCTCGGATTTGACAACTTTTGCTACTTAGAAGAGGTTTTCTATAGTTTCTTCGGCTTTCAGCTGAGAAGGGACTGCAATCTGCCTCAGCGGCTTCTGTTCCTTTTTGGAGTGTTTTCAGCTTGCTTCCTAATCCAAAACCAGCTACCATCTCCAGGACCTGCTCGTCAGGACCCTCCAAGGGGGATCGTCAGACCCTGCCTGGCCCGGCCCAGCCCAGTGTAGGACTGCAGGTTTTACCTACAGAAAGAACTCTAAAATCCACCAACCTCCTTCAGTGGACAGGGGAGAAGGTTTCAAAATCCTTTTCTGCCCCATGCCAGTGGGGGTCTCTGTTTATCAAATCAATAGTTTTTTTCACTTTCATCCAAAAAATTATTTTCCCAAACCTGTATGGGAGAGGCTGCCAGGGCCTGCTTGCCCGGCAGGCAAAAGAGAGAAAGAGACACCCCTCTCAGATTATTTCCTCCTGGATTTGTGTCCAAACCGGCACAACTCTTTACTCCTCTCAATAATTCCTCACAGACCTTAATTCTGCTCAGACACCTGATGGGCACCTCGATGGAGCAGAGACCATAGATCCCAGGGCAGACCCTGAGAAATTATTTGTTCCTGTAGGCAGAGTCCACCTCACAGCTTATGGTTTAAATCAAACTTGTTTAAAAACTGAAATGGGAAACTTGACTCAATCCACTGAAGGGCTGTACCAGGGAAGAGCAGGAACAACAAAAAAGATTGTAGGAAAACACTTTCCAAGTAATGTGATCAAAGGACACATACTGGAATTTTGAGTCTTCCATCAGCCTGAGTTTTATTTGTGGCAAGATACAGAGGAATGAGAGGGCAAATGGAGCTTCCCAGATTTGCTGAATATATTTAAGCAGCTTCTTTCGCTTGTTTTGTTCCATAGGTGTAATCTGCAAGCTTCAGAGGGGTGCCATCTTGTAGCCATGCCTTTCTCCAATGTACAGTGGAAGAGATAAAGATATAAAATGGGAACAGTCTGAGCCCTGTGGTCCTGCTCTTGTTACCACCATCCAGGTGCAGCAGGAGCCACTAAATCTCCTCTCTAAAACCTCCCCTCTAAACTCAATCTGCCTGCCAGCTTTTTACCTGTTTGGCTGCCCACCCAGGTGGACCATGGCAGCCTAACTTAAATGCAGGGATACTCAGGCAATAACACTGAAAGCATCACTAAATTTTGGATAAATGATGTTCACTGCTCTCTGCAGCTACAGAAATTCCGTCATTTCACCATAAAAGGAAACCACATTGGTCAGAGATGACTTACCCTTTACAGGTCTGTTGCGGTGGTCCAGCCCACCTTTGGGCTGAGAATGGACAAAGGCATCCAGTGGGTGGATTTTCCTGCCCGGGACAGAGGGTCAGAGGGCAGCCCTGAGGATGGTACAGTGGGTGGCACCAAAGTTTAAGTTCCAGCCTCCTGGATGTCATTCCACCTAGTTACTCCGCCCTCGTTCCAGAAACATCTTTTTTCTTTAGTCACCCATTGGTTCTATCCTTCATGTTTATGTATATCCTTGTTGTGTAGTCAATTAAGTTCTGGAAAGATCTATTGTTCTGTGATCTCCATTGGTCTATTGTAATCAAACCCTCCCTATTGTTCCTTTTATGGTATATTGGACACCTTTTGTCTTTTCCCTAGTGGTTTATCCCTTTGTTCCTCCCTTCTCCTCCCCTACCTTAAAAGACAGTGGAACTGTCATTCTGCGCTTTTTTGTTGCTCCTCATCCTGGCCTCCTAACCTCCGGGTTAGGAAATAAAGACTTGGGTGCTGCAACATAGAGTCTCTCTTTCCTCCTTCGCCCCTGCTGATCGCTACAGTTACCATCGACTGCTGCCAGCTCCACTGTGAGCCCAGAGGCAGACAGCTCCAGCAGGAGCTTCCATCAGACACAAAGCTTCTCGCTGTCTCGCCACCGGGACACTTGAAGCTAGTCGCCTGCTTGGCCACCGGGCGGTCAAGCGGTCAGCGACACAGGTCCATTCCAGTTCCCAGTCATACCACTGGCTGTGGGCCCAGAGATGTGGTTTCAGGGACTGAAATCAGGCTAACTTGTTAACAGTTCTCCGGGTTGATCTTTCATAAATTGTTCCCAAATCTCAGGTAACTCAGTCGTCAGTAACTGAAAGTGAAACATATCAACAAATATACTTACTGATGTTTTGGTTTGAATAAGGGAATATTAAAAAAGATTTCTCAATGTAATTTTTTTACCATCTCCTTCACAGAATGATGCTGTTTTAAATACACTGTACAGGATAATATATGATAATCTTGGAAGTGATTGGGAATTCTCTCTCCATTACTTTTACCTATGGGATATGCAGCCAGGTGCTTTTATTTGGCCAGGCATTCATTATAAACACATGCAATACTTTTGCGTTTATTCATTCTGCTGTGCTTTGCCTCCATTCATTAGTCTGGCAAAGAACTTTCAAGTAATATCCTGATCTCAGAGGAAGGTGTCAGTCTCTGCAGCAGCTGTTCCTCAAGCACTTGGATTTGTTAGAATTTTCAGAAACAAATACTTTTAATGAGAAAAGTGAATTGATTCTGTATCCTGTTTCGAATACACGTATTTTCTTAACTTGTATTGCTGTAGCTGTGTTCTCACTGAAATATTTTCAGTCCATGATTGAACCAAGGTCTTTGAAAGGTAATCTGGTGAAGGTTTAATTTATTTCTCAGTAGTTTTAATGAATTTATGCAAATCCAAGTGAAAATAAAAGGCTTTTACATATCAGCGTGTTTGCTTACAAAAAGCTACCTTTTGGTATTTAAAATGCAATCAATTTCTTCTTGCTGACTGGAGTTCAAACTCTGTATCAAGGGGATAACAAATGGACTGAGATATGTTTGTAGCATTCATTTGTGGCACGTTGGTCAAACTGTGAGTCAGTTTCTGAGGAGCTGGAGGATGTTTCAGCATTTTGTATTTCAAGTATCTCATTTTCTACATCCACGCATTGTTTTTCTGGCTTGAGATGATGATGAGGAAAGTGATGAACTCTAAAAATAAACTAATATCTTTAACATGTCATCCTGGAAGTTGTTCTCGTTCTACTGATGCAGTGTGTTCTAAATAAGAGCACAGGTTCTTTTGTCTTAGCTTTATTATCTTGGTGTCCTTAAGAAGAGTGAGCCTTAGGCTGTAAGATGCACATCAGGAGAAGATCCAGTTCAGTACAGTAATCTAAGCAGTTATTTGTGCTCTCACAAACAACACTTTGTGGTAGTCTGAATCCCTATATATCTGTTGCGGAGAAGCTACAGGCTTACACTCCACATTTCAAATGGCAAATAACTTTATTTCAACTCTTCTTAGGCCAGTGAGCCTTAAGATCTGCTTTTTAAAAAATTCTTCCTGAGTTTTCAGTGCCATATGGTGCAGTAATGTTATTTGACCTGATCTTACCAGAAATCAGCCTAAATATGTCAGTGGTGAAGGAGAAATTCAGGAAGAGAATGCTAGGGCTTAAATGCTTTTGATTTTTAATGTCTTGAACTTCTGCTCAAGAATTTAAGTCACTTGTGCAAAATTAATTAAAACTGTTTTTTCTGATACATCTTAAAGAGTAAATCTCAGATATAGCAGCGTAAGGAATATTTGGGTGGCTGGTGTGGGGCATAAGATATTGTGGTCTGAAACACTTCAAGGTAAAAACATGGTATGTCATGATAATGTTTTTGTAAGGATTGTATGTTGGAATTCTGTGTACTGTTTCCAAAACTATCTCAGGCATGAATGATCAAATTGCAGTAAAGTTATGTTGCTATAAATTAGTATTAATTCTTTAATACAATCTAGTATACAAATATTATTCAGTTAGAATGCTACTTGGTCATTACCCAAGTTCAATGCTTTGTACTTCATATTCTTCTCATGTTTGGATAAGAGAGAAATCTAGAAGCACATTTGCTATAGGTCACAATCTGTTCTCAGTTATTTTGATGTAAAACTGGAATAAATCTTATTCGTAAAAATGGAATTACTGAAATTCTATATTGCTGTGAGTTGAATTTTACCCTGTCTCTAAACAATTCTTACTAAAGATTTAAAAGCATTAAATAAAATAAGTAGGCCACACAAGTGAGGTGATACTGTGCCTTATCTTTAAACAATATTCTAATTTGACTCTAGTGCAATGAAAAGAAATGAATACTGTATGTGCTCCCATGTGAGCTGTCAGAAAGATAAAACTGAATATTCTCTAAATCAGCTTTTCCATGGACAACTGCTTCATCATCATTAGTATGTATATTCTTATTAATATCTAGACCACCCAGTTATGAGATCCTAGACTGCAGCTTTTCATAATTTACAACTACTATGATTTTCAGCAGGATTGTATGCATGACCCATCACCGAATGAACACTTGATATATATCTTTGTGTCTACTCATAGTGCTATTTTGAAATAAGGGCTAAGAATAAATGCATACATCTGTTGAGGAAGTTGCATTTCTGCACAGTGTGATGATTCTTGCCAACTGCTCTGCTGTGTGTGAGACGACTGGTCACTGGAGGTGTCTGACAATTTGGAATTAAGACAGTTTGGCAGATAAGGGCAGACACAGGAGCCTTCTACAGCAATATTTAAGAGCTGGGATCAGAGCATAAATAAATTAAAAATTCTGTAACTCCCCAGGGGTATGAATGAGAGATGGAGGTAGAGCAGAGATGAGTGTAGCCAGGCTTGCAGGCTAAGGCTGGGCAACCAGTGTATAGGTGACTGTTGTAAGCACCAGGGACTTATGCAAAGAATAATATAGAAATATATAAAATACAGTGTAGACTGTTCTGGTCTGAGTGACTGACTGCAGTGACAGCCACTGTGAATGGAGAATTCAGCTCATTGTTCAATGCCAGGTGAAGTCTGAGATAGAAATTTCTGAGACGGGATTGGCTGTTAAAATTTTCATTATGTTCAAAATGCCAAGTGATTCCTTTTATTCCACAAATTTCTATAATCCATTTTCCAGAGTAATAAGAATTGCTGTTTTTTGGCCTTAATAATTCCATTACTATCTAAAATTGTCAAGGAAAGCAGGAGGTAGGGAGGGGATAAATGAAAACCAGCCAAGCAGTAACAGTAAATGCTGCTTATTAAGAAATGCTTTCTCTAGTGGCATCTCTGGAGACATCTTGATGAAGTTTTTGTGGTGAGAGAACTCTTCTGTAAATGAAATAAAAGCAAATTATGCTGTTGCTCAAACCAGCAGCATACCCCACTTGTGTGTAACTGGGCTTGTTTACTGGTAAAGCAGTGTAATGTATCTAAAAAATGATGAAACCTCTTTGCATTATGTTGGCTGACATAAAATGTATGATGATAGAAAAAAGTAGATGATCCTAACCAGGTTTTTGGAAAAAAAAAATAAAATGAATCTCTGGAATTTCAAGTTAGTCAAGGCACTAGTCCAGAGAAAAGCATGTCAAATTTGAAACTAAAATTAAGTCTTCCAGCTCTCTGTTTATCACCATTAGCCAATATGCACTTTTTAGACTAAACTGTTTAAATCATGATGGAAATATTTTATAGAATATTAAAGTTGTAAAAGGATTTTTAAAAAATCAGGTTTCATGTAGATGATTATTTCAAACTCTTATGTTCCTCAAATTTCTTGATACAACCTGCTTGAAGGTCTCTTGGTGTCTTTTCTGGTTAGGTGACATCATCCTGTGTTAAACAGCTTGTTCTAAAGCATAGCTATTCTTAAATAAACATATTGAGCTTCATGTGATGAGTCAAATACACTCATGAGACAGAATGTTCTGTTACTGAGTCACAGCTGAAGAAGGCATGAGGATGGTTAATACAAAAATCTTAATTGTTAAATTCTGCAAAACATGAAATAAAGAAGCTGTGACACTGGTTTGAGAAATAATTCTGTTTTCAGCACTTCCTCAACTGTAAATGCTGTTCAGGTTATGAGATGGGGCATTCCTTTCAAGCAAGCACTTTCATTTAGGACATAAAACTCACTGTTTTATTCTGAAAGTGACCAGGATCTGTCAGTTCTATTCTTTTTAATGCATTTTGCTTTTTAATGATTTTTCATCATTGCATGGATGTGTGTAGGTAATTACACTACAAATCTTCAGCCTTAGTATCCCACTTATATGCACTTTTCCATTGATTTGGTCTCTCTTCGCTGGTGCTGGTTTTAGTATTTACCTTACACTAAAAGTGCATCCATAATTTTTTTTTATTTGTGATGGCTACAATTCTCTCATATGCTGGTGGTGTTTGCACTGTTCCCACAAGTCAGGAATCAGTTTATTGGCTGTAGAAAGGTATGCGCATACATCTTGTGGCCCAAACATCAAATAAAATTCTCTCACTTTAAGACAGAGCTACAGCAATTATGGACATTGTTATAGGTGTGTTCCACAATTTAGCATTTTTGTCAGGAGCACGAGCCAGAGCTGGCTGGCCTAGGACTCCTGGTACATTGGCAGCTGATCTCAGAAATGTTAGAGAGCTATGGAGAAACAGAATTACATCAAGGACAACAGCTGTACTGTTCCTAGCAAGCTCTTCCACTTTCCACATAATCCTGAGCAATTTCAAAAACATTGCTATCTCTAGAAACACCATAATTTTCTTCCTGTGTAAACATTTAGTAGTAGGACTGACAGATTATTTTTAAAGATACCATAATGATTTTAATTATGTTTATTGTATCTTAGGATAGTCAGACACTACAGCCTCTGAGTTTTCAATCTATTTACAAACTCTGATTTTCTGTGACATATTTTCTCCTGCAAGATTTGTCTTTTGAAGTAATTTCTTTTCTTAATCATTACATGTATTGTATTTTCACAGAAAGCAATCTTAGAATGTGTCAAAAAGCAAATAAAGAGGAAAGTTGTTACAGAAACATCTACCAAGTAAACCAAGCTCAAATGCATTGAATCAGCAGTAATATCAAACACAAAACCAAAATAATTATGAGACGTGGAACTACTATAGTTATTGGGTTTGCACCTTAATTAAGTGCAATCTGTCTAATTGCCTATGTTTTTCCATGAAATGTGTATTTCCTTAGGAGTGTACAAGGTAAATAATGTTTATTACTGGTTAGTGTTAAGCCACATCAACACTGGCAGGTGCTTTTCTAACACTAGGAAGCATTTCCTGCACCAGGAGGCTGTTCCATATATACATGAGCACTATCTGCTTGCCACCTTGAAAGATGCATTTAAAAGATGGTTTCCAAAGGAGATGAAAGTGTTCATGAACTGTGTGTGATTCCTCAGTCAGGGTATACAGAGCTAACAGGAGCCGAAAGAGGAAAATAGCCTCTGCATGAAGATAACTGAAGGCTGGAAAATGTGGGTGTGCAGAGATAGGATTTGTCCTCCCAGTTCCGCTCCCTTCTAGGATAATGCAGGTAGTGTGAAAGGGTGTGTAAAATGAATGTGCTGAGTGAAGAGTGGATTTATCCTCTTGGTGGGAACTGATTGCTATGATACCTTTTTTGAAAGGCTGATGCCTTCAGATTAGACTGAAACTGCAAACAGGCTCTTTCCAATTATCCCGTTGAGGTAGATGAGGGCTGAATCTCAATCCAATTACCTGCTTCTTCAGACAGCATCCCTTTCTTATTCTGAGTAGTCTCTCTGGCTTCAGAGAAGTTATTGACGTTGTGGTGCAGTAGAAAGGTTTGGTTTATTTTTCATGAACTTTACATCACAATGAAAGATTTGGCAGCAGCAGAACTATAGAATTTAGTGTAAAATATAGGTATTTAGTGTAAAATACCTGTTTTGTGAATGCTTTGTCCAGTGACATCTAAGAGTTTTGAAACTGTTACTTTCACTCAAATTTTCCTCTTCATAGTTAGTTCATGTCATGGTAAATGTAAAGCCTTCAGATGTGATTATTATATTTTGAGTTATGAAATTTATTCCCACTACGTTTTCAAGGCATTTTACAATGTAACATTGTCTAGCTTTTATAGAAGCTAACAAAAGAAAAGTGAGTTCTTACAAAACCAATTGCCAGTGCTTTCTCTGATCTGCATTTTTCTCAGAATACAAATTTTGTCGCTTTTTATTTAAAGGAAAAGGACATGTATTTCCTACATGAGTTTTGTTTTAACTTAAAAGTTTTTTCACCAGATCTGTACAGCAAAGGGAATCATCTACTCTACAAACCAGCAACATAAACATCTTGCAGTGAAAGAGCAGTGAGATTGTGCTGTTGAGAAGTTGGCGTTGCAATTTGCATTTACAGGACCATTTAAACTAGGAAATGGTATCACTGCTGTTTTTCCATTACCTAAATGAGATTGCAGAGTACCACACACATTTCCTGGTGGATTTTTGAAGCTCCCAATGATGACAGCACAGGATTCCTTTGGGGCCATTCAAACCTTTTAACCTGCCTTTCTCTTTTGTTGATGTTGATTAAAACTTAACTGTCACTCAACAGCTTTTAAAGTTGCTATTACACAGAGTTTAAATGCCTGTGGGTTTAAAACCCACAATAATCTAAGAATCAGGTGGGAAGGAAGAAATATGACTAGACCAAGCAAACGTGAAAGATTTTGCCAGAAAACACAACACCAGCACAAATCCATGCAGCTTTACTGGAGCTATTTTCAGACCGGCAAACTGTGTCCCTCTCTTTTATTCTGATGATCTCCCTGTAAGCAGATTCTCTTCTGCAAAACTCCAAAACTTAAACATTAAAGGATAATTGTTTGGAAGCAGCAATTAAGTATGACTGTTAATTTTTGTTCAAGGAACATAAAATTGGGGTTGTTTTTGTGTACGTATCCATCTAGTTAGGGCACATACAGTGAATGTGAGAACAGAAAAATGCTGGCCTTTATTTGCTATTTCTCCATCTCACTGAATTTCCTAGCAGTGGTACAGCTTAGTGTTTTCAGGGTCTATATGTGAGAATACCTGAATTACTTGCAGCCAATGAAAATTTGATTTGGACTCAAGACCGAGAGTTAAGCTGATACTTATTTCTCAAAGCAGATATAAAAGCATTAGGAAATCATGCATGAAGATGGATTCCTTCGTTGTAGCCAAGAGGAATATATTATTTTAAAAAAATTGAAAAGCTAGTAAAGTTAAAATCAAATAATGTGCAAAGATGACTTCTTTCAATCAAGGCTTAATGCAGCCTAGAATATTAACTTAGGGCAGAAAAGCTACTGAAAGAGCTTAAAAAACAGCCCAATCTTCCACAAAGCTTGGGGCTAGAGGCTTGAAATGACCAATGGGTTTTGAAATGTTATGAAACAGTTTCCTATGGTACTGATGGAGAGAGTATATTTGGAATCTTATTACAAAAATTGGGGCTGTTTGCTTCAAAGACATGAAAAATGTAGTTGTATTCAAAGTGGAAAACAACTTTTAGGAAGGCAATACAATAATATTACCGTTTTAATATAAAATCTTCAAATTTTTGGGAAATATTTCCTGCACCTCAGTGTCCTCCTTTAAGCAGATCTGTATTGTGGACCTGCACAGACCTTTGCTAAGTGAGTGCAGTTGGTTTACAGATCCCATTGTCCAGGCATGGAACCTTGCATAGCATTGAGATAAAACCCTCTAAATTAAATTAGCACCTCCAGCAAAATCAGGGCATTGTTTTGGCCAACTGTAGGCAGACAGCAAATCTGATTACATGTCCTAGACAAAAATAAAATGCGTTCTGCTTGAAAACATGATAAGCCACTGCTCTCTTAAACCTGCTACAAGGTAAAACTATTGCTGTTGCCTTGGTTAATTTAATACTATTGTTTAAATTATCATCTCTCTAAATTACCACCACTTTTTGAAAAAGCAGTCAGGATTTCCTCTTGAATAGTTTGAAAATGTCTTGTGTTACTTTGATCCAAAATAGGGATAGCACAAACCATCAAATTCATTAAGCAAAACCTCGTCTAGTGAATTTATAAGAGAATGTAAATAATTTTTCATTTTCCTACATGATAATCTGATTCTTAATAATTACTTGTCCTTTGCCCTTATCATTTAGCACAGCTAGGAAACGGGATTGATGAGGAAAGATAAGATAATGTAATTGCCCTTAAAACACAATGAAATCCTTTAGGACATATTCAGTAAATGAGATTACATAATGAGTGATTTTGAGAATGGAATTTGAGGCTTTTTGCATTAAATGTACCATGTAGCAGCACTTCTTGCATGGTAGAGCATATTATCAACAAAAACTCTTAGATGGATTGCATTTAACAATTTTATTAGTAGTAGGATATATTCTGAATGGCCTATGGTCAGTTCTTTGTAATGAGCAGTGGTAATTAGAATGTATTTTGCACAATTTTCCGTTAGTCCTTAATGGTTTCACTTTATATCCTTTTACAATCAAAAAATCAAACTCATTTGGCTGAACAAATGTCCTATTGGTTTTTATAGACTTACAAGGCTTGTGGAGAGACACACAATAGGTGTCCAAGTGTTAATTGCTAATGAACCTTCAACAATAGGAGATCCTCTGCACTTCATGTAAGTTTTTGAATAATAAAATGTTGCTGAGGGAAGCAAATACTTGAAGTTCAAGGTGTTTATGTAAAGATTACAGAGTTAACTCTGATTTTGGGAGTATGTCTTAACTAGTGCGATAGCAGAGTACTCTCTGTAGAAGAAAGCTCACCAGGTAATCTAAGTCTGTTATACTGGTCATATAAAAACCACCTTATACTATTAAACTATACTATTAATCCTTTCATAACCTCCTCAGAAATCAAATGTAACCAGCAATTATATAAACCCTGTCAGATCAATGACAGCCTTAGCAAGGTTGGAGCAGCCCTGTCTTAGCAGCATCTACAGAGATCAAAGCAGGAAAAGTCATTTTCCAAAGCTGAATATCTTCTTTTGGTGTCACAGGGTGCACATGTACAACATGCTATGCGCAGTTTGTGTGAGGGAATCAAAATAAACTGACTGATAAAAACCACGCATCCCTCATTGATCCATATGGACTGAACTAAGTCCCTTGAGCCAGGTAAATCAGTGGGATGAGTTGGAAAGAGAAATGGGAGAGAGATTTCAGTCTCACGAGAAATTTAAGGGCTTGTTTTTCATTGTTCTTCTTGCTGAGCTCTCATTTAATATTTTTGGTTTATAATGATTCTTTTAAAGATTTGTACATTCATTATTGATACCGTTTTTATCTCACTATCAGTCACCTCTAATCCCCACTAAATTATCCTCTGTTCTCTTCTGACTGCCATGTTCTACTCCTGATTTGTGGACACAAGGTACACCTCGATTATTTGTAATTCACAGGAGTTTATGATATATGGTTTAGCCTTATTTTCTTTATAACCTGCAATTTCTTAGAATGATGGAACTGGTTTTTTTTCTACTGTTTTAAGCATGCATTTTAATTTCCCCAAATGCTTAAATTTAAAAAAAAAAGGTTTTATTGAATATTCTGCAGAAAATTAAGATTCCCTCATACACAGAACTCAAGTACATTTTGTTTTTCCAAGTCAGAAAAATTAAATGAGAATTTTATACGGAAGTAAATTGACATATCTAATCTGTTAATTTACTGCTGATTTGATACAAATAAAAAACAGATTTGGATATTTCTTTAAGGGGGATTGGAAAATCTCTGAACAACCATTCTGTCTTGACAGAGAATCTCATAAGAATAGGTTTGCTACAAATTAAAGAAAATGTCCATTTACCTTGCAAAATGCTCTAATTTATTATGTTTTGGGATTCAGCCTAATGTTTTTACAAATTTAAATGATTAATTTTATCAAAGGGAAATAAAAAGGTTAATTGTAATGTGCATTCCTGTTTCCTCTTTTATAACCAATTTATTACAGGGGTACGTCTATGTCAGAAGTGAATCTTGAACGTCTCAATATTAGTCTTTAAAAAACTGCAATCATTGATAAGTCCCACTGTTCATTACAAAAATGAGGAGTTTTTAATTTGAAAAATTGCAAAGAGACTTCCTAGTAGTTCTGAAATGAATCTTAAAGCTCATATTGTGGGAATCAGCAGGATTGCTTTTGATGCATCTCATTAATAACAAAAGCCTCATTCCAGTTATTAAAATACCCTTGCACATTCTGTACTGATCATTTTTTAGTTTTTAGAGTTTGTTGCTTGCATTACTCCCTAGTGACATTATATGTGTAGATTGTTCTCCGAGTATGTAGAACTGAATAATAATATTAAAAACAAATAACTTCCTTTGAGTGCACTGCAGAATTAAGAAAGGAAAACAGTTTTAAACCTTTAATATAATGAAAAATTATAGTGAGGCTTTCATGTTGTTTTGCTCATGCTTCAGTGATTGCTTTCACTAAAGTTTTAATTTCCAGAGATATTGCTTTGATAAAATTACATCTTTGGTTAGTATCTGTGTTCACATTGAAAATTATGGGCCTTTTCTGTCATTTCTTGTCCTCTATTTTCTGTTTTAATTACTTTCCCTAATGCATACAAATAATAGAGCAAAATTGAATTAAAACACTTCATTTATATAATCAATGAAAAAAGTGTGAGAACAGAGATTATAATCTTCAAACTGAAGCACCACAGTAAAAGAAGAGCTGGTGAGATCTTTATTTTTTTCATAATAGTGCTCTGTTTTTCCACTGATATTATGAGTGCAAGTATTAAAATACATTTGATGGGGAGAATACTGTTAGAGTTTTTACTGTACTTTTAAAGAAGAATCTAATTTATCAATTACAATTGTCCTGTAAGATAGTTGTGGATTATTATCCTAAGTGGTGCAAATGAGATCCCTGAAACCAGGGGAGGTTGAATCAAAACCTCAGTTTGGTGATGCACTGGAGACACAGAATAATTGAAACAAAAGGTGGTGGTGACCAATATATGCAGCATGAGTGAGGTGGAAAGAGCTCAGACCATCCCAAATAGACTTCAGTAAAAGATTTCTTTGTATTGCATGGTGTTACTTAAAAAGAATAAAGCAGTGGACATACTGTTTATGAAGATAAAATGATACAGCATGTGGGGAAAAATGTAAGTGGCTGTTTTGGTAAGTTGTTACAAGCATGATTGCCATAAACCTCCTGTTATAATATTTCTCCTGAGAAACGAAAGAGCATTCCTGCAGGCACATGTATGAACTGATCTTCAAGGCACGTTTAGTTGCAGGGACCATCAGCGTTGGGCTGTTTCTGTGCCTATCTTTATGTGTATGTAATTATGACAATGGCCCAATACCACACTTGAGCGGCTCCAGCTGGCTGATGTTTAGAGCAGAGTGTACCAAATAGAAACCTTACGATCCCTCAATTTCTTCTTAATGAAGATTAAGATTGTATCAGATACATGGAAGTGCAGCTGAAGGAGTGAAACAGAGAAGGAACTGGTGTTTGTAAAAGATGAGTGGATAAAATTTAATCTGGTAAACTCGTTGCAAACCAGATACAATTTTATTTTTTATCAGTTGCGTTCCCAGTGAAGAACTGTAATAATTATGGTGCATTAAAGCTTAGCACTTCCCCTAGTTTCCTTTTTTTAAAACATTGCTTTAATTTTCATGATCACACCTGTTCTTTTTTTCGCAGAAAGTAGGGCTGGCTTTCTCTTGTATAGGCTTTAATGAGCTGAAAAGAAGACTAATTCTGGGAAGTAAGGAAAGTGATTTGATCCTTACTGGTTTTGTGGCTTAGAGATGAAGATTTCATTGCAGTCACAAAAGTGAAGGGGAGATTATCTTGTATGGATATCCATGCTGTGTGACTTTGGATAGCAGCAGCTAAATTAAACTGAAACAGCCAGATTTAATCTGGTTATCATGTACTAAGTGCATAGTCAGAGTGTTTGTGAGAGGAGTGCATTGGGAAATCTCTTACAATCAGGGCTGAATATGCCAATGCCACTGAAAATTCCAATTCTCTCTGTTATGCTGGTGTTGACCCTTGATGCTCTTTCTAACTTAGGTGACACCAGACATGCCCTGCTGAGGTTCCCCACAGCATCCAGGCACTGTCTGCTCATAGCAGCTGCACTGGTGGCATGGAGCGTAGAAGCTGATCTTCCTCTGAGGATGTTTAATCTAAAATTTCCATCTCTTTGTCTTCATTAGCAACATCCACTTGATCCTGTAGTTATGGTTATGGTGTTGTATGAAACGTAGGAACCAATTTGTTTTGGAAAAACATTCACACCAGTTTATATCATGTTGAAAGACCCAGTGTATGATAAATCACCCTATATTAAAAACTTCTCCCCTTATCAAAAAGAGAAAAACTCAGTACGAACTGTATGGAAGAGTGCTCTCAAATAAATGATTTCAAGGGGGAAGTTATTCAAGAGAAATTAAATGTTTGAGTGCTATGCCTTTGAGATGAATAGAAATTGCTTCATGTGTTGGCTGCTTTATAGAGAAAAGACTCAGATTTCCAAAGGATTCCAAGAGATCAGGACTCTATCTTCCATTTCTAGCTTTTATACTTCTTTTGAAAACTAGGTCAAAGTTCTTACTGCTATTACTCTCATTTAAAAGGGACTTTCTTCAATATTCATCTTAGTGAGCTTTGGAGAAATTTCATCCTGCTCATTCCATCAGGGATTCAGATTTAGGACTTGCTGTCTTTATATCACTGACTGTAAAAATTGAGGATGGTGGTAGGTGATGATTCCATCCAACATGTAGAGCACTACAAAAGTGAGTCTTAGTCCAGTTGTGGGGTTTGTTGAGCCATTGATATTCGGGGGAGTTTGCAGGAGAACAACAGATGGAATATCTAGCAATATCCTGTTAAAGCAATGCAATTTCTCCAGTGACTGGTCCACAATACTTGGTTGAGATTACGAACAAAGGTGTTTTTATACTGTTCTCACCTAGATTTGTTGTCTGTCCTTTAGAAGTCCAGGAGAGCTGCTGGAGGAAAATGTATAGATTTCCCTTATTGTATCTGAGATTGTGGGGTGGGCAGGTGTTACCTAAGCCAGAACCAGAAGGCAGTGTCAAATGGAGCAGAGAAAGCTCTAATTATTGTCCGAAATGGAGCTAAAGAGATATTTGATTAACTTCTTACATTGTTTCCTGTTCAGGTTAAGCCTTTGAACATGTGCACGTTGAAATAACATCTAACATTTCTGAGAATGAGCCATTTGCTAAACAGGCCTCAGATATCTTTGGAAATCTCTACGTTTTAGCACTGAAACTCTAAAACCAGATTTTTTGTCATCTGTAGTGACCTTATAATGTTAGTTCTTGCAGATTTAATGTTAAATCTGTTTCAGATCTGAGTACAGGCATTAATCATGATCAGGTCAAATATTTCAAAAGTTTTATGCTGTAAAGTAGAGTGAAGTTATATTTCTCTGTATTATATGATTTTTTATTAATTTTTCTAGCTGATAAATACAATTTTCCATTTTGTACAGCAAGTAATCATAGTGGTTTTAATTTTGAATCAACCAGTTGAGCCTTACATGATATTTTTTATTGTAAACCACTGGCTATACCATTAAACAGCTTGTTTCAGTTATATTAGCAACATCCTGACTGGATATTTTCAAATACTTTTACTATATATAAAATGGAGTTGACTTTGTTTAGTAGCTGTTCAGTACAAAAAAAAAAAATTCTTAATTTCTTGATGTTTAAAAATTTGGCAAAAAGAAAGGAACACTTCAGTGTAAAAGTATGAAACTTCACCTGGTTGCTCAACAGTTTGTGCATCGGTTGCATGTGTTTAATCTAATGGAAATGATATTGTATGGTGCTGGTAATCTAATGTGATTAAATCTTACTAACTGTACAGTAAGAAAAACCAGTCAGGTCGGGGAAGTGATCTTCTTATCAATGTAAATGGATACTTGAAGGGAGAGTGTAAAGAAGATGGACCGGGGCTGGTTTTTTGGTGTCCAGTGACAGTTTTTGTTCCCCTAATACAGCAAATGCAATATAATATTATATAATTATATATGTATTATATTATAAATATATATAATATCGTAACCATAATATTATATAATTATATAATATATAAAGGCAATATAAAATAAGGGCAGCCCCTCAGTTTCTGCAGGTTTACCAGCAATGCAGCCAAACAGAGTTTAGTTTGCTTTATCAAACAAATTTTCAGACATCTTAATATGGTTCAAGAGTTAAATTTAGTGCTCTCTAATTGTCTTTTCTTTTGAAGCAGCAGCTGAGAAACAAAGTTTTTGGCAGATCCAACCATTACCTTCTCTTTGAGCCTTATTTTAAAAGATGCTCGAATGTTCTGTTGAAGAGAAGAATGAAAGTAATCAACACTAAGTTTCAAACAGAACCTTTTGTATAGTCTGTTTAAGCACCACTTATTCCCTGATGTCTTGTTTGTTTAAAAAATAACTTGGATGAAAATGGCATTCCAAAAGCAAGGGTTTATTATGAATATAAACGTAGAATTGTGCTTATCTCCTGTAACTAAGGGTGGTTCTGATACACAGGTCGACATATGCACCTGGAGACTAGTTTTTATGGTAAATAATCTCTATGTGTGTCTCAGGTTTTAGCTTTATGAACTAGCTGCACACAGAGACCTTGTGAGACAGAGGAACACAAGGCCAACAGATGGACTGGAAAAGGCTAAGTTGTGTCTTCTGACTATTGCATTAATCAGTCGTCTTCACAGATGATTTTTTTCTATTTAAAAGGCACTTCAAGAAGTAATTAATAACATTATTCTTAAAAGATAGTAAGATTTTGATAAAATTTCTCTAGTACCCTATTTTTTTAAAAGTACGTAATGTTCTCTCTATGTAGTGACAGAATTCTGTACTTAGTAAACATGAATAATTAGCTGAGCCCTTCAAACTTTTGAGAGATGAAATCTTGATTTCATTACCTTCTGTTTTGTATAGGTCAAATGAACTTTTGCATAGAACAAGGGAATAAGTTTAAAGGCATAGGAAATTAAAATTTTATGAGTGTCTGCCCACCAGAGTTGATGACTCAGACTGACTTCAAAGAGAAATGAGGTTTTCATGTCATCTGCTGTTTTGAGTTTTTATAATGTTTAAAGGGGAGGGAGCTTTCATGTATATCTCTCTCTCTCGTATGCCACATCTGATCCAAAGCTGATCAAAGTCTTTTAGTTAAATTCAGTAAGTCTTTGGTAAATGTTAAAATCAGTTTTGCTAATTGCCAGAAGGGAAAGATGGGATTTTGAGCCACCTGAAAAGTGTAACTTCCATCAGGGTCTTATGAGATCAACACTGAGCTATGCAGTTGTGCCTCAGTTCCACCAATAGCCAACAAACTGAATGACTTGTGAAGGGAGATAGCTGCAGAATGACTAAATGAGTTACATGCTGGTGTTACTTGTGCTGTCTAAGGCCACTTTCTATCAGAATCTGTAGCTGTACAACTGAAGACTTCAGTGTGTCTTTTTGACAAAAAATTTTCAAATTTTAGATCTTTTAACAATGTATTAAACCCTTTCTCCTGTACTAAGTATGCAATTTGGTTTCCTTGCTGTCTGAGTCCACATACCACATGATTTTTAGGTTAGCTCATGACAAATGACTGTATGAACTATAGAAAGTAGAGAGGGCAAGATATAGAGCTCAGGTTTATAAAAGCTTATCATCGTGGTAAGAATGAAGTCTTGCAGTTGAAAAGCCAAGTGTGATTCCCTTCAGCACAAATGACCCCTCCAGCCTGTCTCTGCTTGTTGTAAGATTAGTCTTTATTTTGCCCAGGGGACAGACATGATGTGTGTGTTCCAACAGCTGCTCCTATGAACAACACAAGGCATTACAAGAAGAGGAAAGAATTTTCTTTGTAGTGATGGATTAAAAAGTTGATCTAGAAAAAAATTAGTTATTAAAATGTATTTTGATGGACATTAGTATTAAAGGAAGAAGAATAAATCCATATACCATGTTTTCAGCCACTTGGAAAAGCACATGGCTGTTACTTTCTGCTACAACCAAATTTACAGCATAACTCATTAGTGTCCTTTAACCGTGACTAATAGGAAATCATGTTCATTCAGGACCTCTGTGGCCTCTGTCCAAAGGGATAATAAATGTACCATCTGTGAGAGTAATTTATATGATGCATACATATATGTCCAGAGAACTGAAAGCATAATAATAAGGGTGGCTTTTGCATAGATTCGAGAATATGCTTTTGTTGGCAGGGTAACTCTCTGCTGCTGTAAAGTTGAAATGAAGTCAAGCCTGATGTCTGGATGACTCTCTGGGCTGTTAACATTTCCCTGAGGTACTGCAACCTGTTCTGGTTTGGAATTTGGAGCAGTTCACAGATGGCTCTACCAGTTTAATGTTAATAATTTCCAGACCCAGGTCTGAATAGGGATATCTAGATAGGGAATTCAGATAGATTAGACATTGTTGTGATTTGAAATAGGTGGATGGAAGTGCTCTTGAATGACACTTACAGAGTATTTTTCATGGTTTTGAATTACTTGTGTCCATTTCATTGGATACTAAATTTGTTCTCTCATAAAAGATGAGTGTCGTTTCTTCCATTTGAAAATATCACACTGTCACACCTTTAACAAAATTATATGTAAATGCGTAGTATATCAGAATGTTTCAGAGGACAGGTGATATATCAAAGTAGAATACAAAAGAAAGTGTGCAATAGGGCTATAGAAATGGAAAATAATATATTCGGGGAAATTATTTTTGTTGTTTGGGATTTGCCTTTTTTATTTGGTTGTTTTTAAAGAAAGGACTGTTACTATTAGTCACACAGTTAATGTCTGTGGGCTAATAAGCCCAAGTAACCTGAGGGTTTTTTTGCTTTTAAAACAATAAAATTTGTTGTGTATATGAAAAAAGAGTCAGAAATTACCAAAGCAATACTGATGTCAACATAGTGTTCATAAAATCAGATTCTTTCATTAGTGTTCACCTTAGAACAAGACTGCAGATGGAGAAGTTTGTGCATTTTTAACAGTTTGAAATATGTGGTTTGGATTCTCTTTCTTGACTGCAAGTTTTGTGATTCTAACACATTATCTCCACTAGCAACATGATTCCTTCAAGTAGCTGCAGATCAGTTTTGCTTTTTTTTATAAAACTACATTAACCAAGTATATGAATTACTATTTGACTTCCTGCCTAAGTCAAGCAGACTTACACTACACCCAGGTGTAGGCAAAACCGGCAGCATTACAAATAGACCTTCATGCTACACCATTTTAGCCTTCACCATAACAATATGTCCAAAACCTGGCCAAAATAAACAAGGGCAGGGATTGATGCAGCTCTCTATAAGGTCCTGTGCTCTCTGCAGATCACCAAAAAAGAATTTTTCTCCTCTCTGAATTCTTATCTTTTCCAAATTAAGGCATACCCACAAAATTTAACATGAGCAGGCAAAGGACATGTACTGAGCTTTGCAAAGGCTGCTAAAATGGTAATGATCTCTTTCTGTGAACTGTTCTAAAAATAGGCATTATTTTCTCTTAGGTTCATAAATATTGGTTTCCCATCTCTCTGTGGCTGAGATGGAATATGAATTATGCACATGAGCTCAGAGTTGTGTCTGTCCTCTCTTTGCACACTGCAGAGGGGTGGTACGTCTTCTCTAAGGCACAGGTCTTAATCTCCCTCTGGAGCAGAAGTATTTCCATCATTGTGTGCACCTTCCTCAGCCTCTCACCTTTCCAGCCAGCCAGAGCTTTGTATTTGATCAACCTAGCAATTTCCACATTGATAACTTCCACATCTGAGTTTGTACTCAGCAAGTATTTCCACAGTACAACTCTACATTCTCATCCTCTGAGGATACATCTACTACTGAGTTGTATTCTAACCAGATTCAAGTTAACCTGGTTAGACTCTCAGTTTTCCACTTCCGGAAGTATTTCCCTTTCCTGGTCTAATATCAGTGCAGTGGACAGTTATTGAAGGTTACAGCAGCCCTTTTTTCCCCTTATATTTAGCAGATCTAGTTTCTGGAGATAACCATGCCAGAAATTATTCTTTTACGCAAATCTTTCCTATTTTAGCCCTGTTATGGTGCCTATTCCTACCTTCTTGGAGAGCTGCAATTCAAATGGTAACATTTCAGTTGTCTCTCTCCTAAGGGGCTGACACATCATCTGTGGAATCACTGAACAGGTCTAAAAATATCTGTAACTTCTTTCCAGACAGATATCTGTGTTCTGCCACTGCCTGACTCTGAATGTCTTATTCAGAAGGACTTGAAACTCAGCAGAATTCCTGTGTTCATACTGCCAGCTGACCAGTTCCAAGGACAGTCTGAAGCAGTGGAAACCCCTGCTTCCATCAGCATGTACAGCCCACCTCTATGGTGGGCTCTACAGCCCACCCGCACATTGTTCTTCAGATTTTTTGGTTTTTTTTTCTGCTACACTTATGTATGGTCTGTGGGATTCTTGTGATTTTTCCTGGTGCTAGCAGTAGTGAACAAAAGTTTTGGTATAATCCTGGTTTACAAAAGTTTTGGTATAATCCTGGTTTATAAAACTGAACAACCCAAAAACCCTCTTATCTATCCAGCTCATAGAATTGCTGTACCCGGGACTCACTGTTGAGCACCAGCAATTGCTGGCCTTGCTTCGCCTCTGTGGAAGCAAGGAAAGCCCCAGAAATGCTTGAGAAATTAGTGTCTGGCCCTCTCAGAAACCTCCCTTTTTCCACAGGAAATTATTGTTTAACATTAACTATACCATTTCAGTGGTTGATTTTATAGCAGCAAAAATTGAAATAGGTATTTTTATCATGAGCTGTCAAAATTTGGATTAGGCTGGAAACATTTACAGCCAGTGTTATTGATGCTAATAAAAATGCAGCTGCTCAGTACCTGAAAAACCTGGATTATGGTATGTAGTGCCTAACTTTTATTGACTGACTCTGGAAACGGGACATTATGGGATCACATTTCATGAAACTTTATCAAGTTATAGAAAGAATCAGGGTCAGTCCCAGAGCCCTCAAAGTCATTTGTCTGGTTTGTCTACTCCTGCTTTTCACATGACTGATGTCCACTTACGGCTGAAAGTCTGAGTGTTACAGAGTAGCTGAGGACTCTCTCTGGAAATGGTTACTGGGGGTGCCACCTATGAAACCCCGGAAAATCCTCCTCACCCCTCCACAACACTGACCCAAAACTGAACCCAGGAGACCTTTCAAAAATCGCTGTAGTTATGTTGATAATTCTTGCACATTTTAGTGAGACTGAAATTGTGTCTCACATCTTGAAATAGTGACGGGCTTATCCTGTCACTATTAAATCACAAAGATTCATGAAAAAAAGACATTGAAATAAATTTTCTAGTGGAAAAAATTTGCTTCCTTTTCAGTCCAAATAGGAATGTTTTGCAAGTCATATTTTGTTGCATGTTGAGCACACATGACTTAAAAGGTACCAATTGAGCAATGCGAGTCATTGCAGGGATAGTGACAGGGGGTTTGGATGCCATCCGCCTGATGGTCGATATCCTGGCTATCACCAGAAGGACCATTCGGTTGACGATCTGCATTCTGGTCATCACTTAGAGGTTGCCTGTTCTGTCTCTGGTGCCGCAGGTCAGGGCAAACGCATCTTGCAGGTAGCCACCGTACCCCGGTATCTGTGGAAACGCAAGCATACCCACGACCCCAAGTAATAAGCTCATGCGGGCCTTCCCAATTGTTGGTAAGTAGGTCCTGTACATAAACTTTCGCCCGGGGCAGGTGCATCTCGCCTGAAGACTGCAATGAGAGAAAATGGTTCAAGATAACAGGATTATTCTAATTTGGTGGCACTGTGAGGTGATTAATTGTATACAAAGCTTTTTCTAGTCGGCTCTGTGGAGTTTCTCCATGCATTCCCCCTTT
>VWPU01000465.1:0-12823 GCA_013398955.1 Callaeas wilsoni
CCCGGGCGGGCTGTGGGGCGCTGCCCCGCGGGGACGGCCCCGCCGGCGGCTGCGCTGCTGCCGGGGCGCTGGCCGCGGGGCTGGCGGGCCCTGAGGAGTCGCCAGATCAGCTGCACAAATGGCTGCTTTGATTTAGTGCGGCCTCGTTGAAGGCACAGGCTCCGTCTGTTCGGTGGGCGTTTCCTTTTGAAAAACCTATTGAGGCGTTTTGCCAGGAAAATCCCAGTTTGGTTGCATTGGCAAATGCTGATCGAAAAATTGGTATCTGCTCAAACTGATGGTGCGTGAGTACAGGAGGATTGGTGCTGTGTTAGCGAGTATTAGTAGCTGCAGCATGAGTTTAGATACTGTCACAGTAACTATTTTAAACAGATGTTGGACACTGAACTTCGGCCTTTACAGACTGCATTTTTAGCTGCAGCACAGCTTCCCACCGCGATAGTGGCCATAAATAGTTTACTTTGTTCAGATATTTTCTTCCCGAATTTTTCTCTTCTGAGCACAAGGTCAGAGTAGGAATATAGTACTTATGTTTATATAAATAATTTTCTTTTCTGTTTGTTTTGGAAACTATTTTCTCACAGCTATGAAATTTCTGTTGGTTTTTGATTTTGACCATACAATCATAGATGAAAATAGTGACACCTGGATTGTGAAATGTACTCCTGAGAGAAAACTTCCTAACGGATTAAGAAACTCTTACCAACCAGGACATTGGACAGAATATATGGGCAGAGTCTTTGTCTACTTGGGAGACAATGGTGTCAAAGAAGATGAGATGAAAAGAACTATGACAACAATTCCTTTCACTGCAGGAATGATAGATCTTCTGGGATTTATTGGCGAGAACAAGGAGTTGTTTGATTGTATAATTGTTTCAGATTCTAATACAGTATTTATTGACTGGATTTTGAAAGCTGCTGACTTCCATAAAGTGTTTGATGAAGTGTTTACAAACCCTGCAGCATTCAGCAGTACTGGCTATCTTACTGTACAGCACTTCCATGCTCACCATTGTGCAAAGTGCCCTAAAAACCTTTGCAAAAGGAAAGTTTTAAAAGAATTTCTAGATAAACAGTTGGAGCGAGGAGTAAGTTATACACAAATTGTATATATAGGTGATGGTGGGAATGACTTATGTCCAGTAATGTTTTTGAAGAAGAATGATATTGCTATGCCCAGGCAGGGATACACCTTGGAGAAAAAGATTTCTCAACTGGCCCAAAGTCTCAGTCCTGTACAGTGTTCTGTTCTGGTTTGGTCATCTGCGATCGACATTATGTCTTACCTGAAACTACTTTTAAAGGAATGATTCAAATAATAAAAGGAAACTGATGCAGACACATTTTAACTTCTTGGGAGAGAAAAACTGCATGTGTATAAAAGCTCAAAACTGTAAAATATGGCTATTATCTGAAATTACATTTTTTAACCACAACATAAAACTGTTTATGTTCAATCCTGGCAATAATAGGAAAGTGCAGTAAAAAAGGCCCTCTAATACAGTACAGATTTCAACATAAGTGGAGAAGGGGGGTTGGCACAGGACTTGTAATTATTTTTAGTTGACTCCTCCCCTCCATCCCTTTACCAAGTATATAACTGACCTTTGCAGTCCCACACACTTACAGGAAGGAGTAGGATTAGTGCACAAAAGAAAGAAATTCTTTACTTAGAAAACATTAGGTGCCAGGAGCATGGTTCTGGAGCTGTTGGCTTTTATACTTCTTTGATCTGATGGCAAATTATTTGCTTGTAATCTTGTTTAATCCAAAGATGCATTTATATTTTCAATCTACTAAATATTTTACTGAACAAAATTACTTTTTAATAGTTTGTATTATCTTGTATTGTGCAGACAATAAAAGCTGCTGTCACTGACAAATGCAATACAACTAATTTGTGTCATGTATTCTGCTGGCCTGTGTGTCATCAGGCACCTGCTCTTGTAAGGGCCTCAAGAGAATAGACACAAGTGTAGGTGTCAGCCTTTGGCCAGTCAGACCCTTTCTCTTCTGGAAAGCTGTGAGGATGTTGCTCTTGTTCAAAGAAAAATCTCTCTCCCATCCTGACTAGTGCCCCAACAGTGTGCTGCTGCCACTCTGTACAGAGCTGACACTGGTTTGATCGTCCATGCTGACAGCTCTGACTCAGCCAGATGCCTTTTTCCTCCTTGGTTTCTGCTGCAGGGCCCAGGCCCACAGAATGGTACGTACATATACATATATACACTGACTTTACCTATTCATTCTCATCTATATCTGTAGTACAGTCTCTTAGAGTCTGGAAGGAAATATCTATGTCCATTTTAACTTTTAAACAGGTTGTTCTGTCTAAGTAGTTTTAAAGAATTGTTTGTGAACATGCAGTCTTTCTCTTTACCACTGACAGTGAGATGAGCCCCAAGTGCTGGACTGTGCATATAAAAGTATTAAAAGTAAGTCTCATTAAAGTTAAATAATGCATTTTCATGCCAAATGTTTTTGTTCTTATATCTCAGAAAAGGTTCAAAATGCTGATGTCGTCTGCTATTAAACTGAGGTCACTTTTAGCTTAAGTGCTTTAATAACTGAGAGATTAGTCCAACTTTCACAGCACCTCAGTTGCAGATGTCTGGGGTGTAGCTCAGCAGCCTGCAGTTGCCGTATCTGTCTTCCTCTGTTTTCTGTGCAATGTTATTCTCATTTTCTTCCAGACATTATATGATGTCACTATCTTCTTTTTCTTTAGTTGAAAGTTTTTGAGTGGTCTTGCCTGTTTTCAGGCTGATAGTTTACATAAATTTCCCTTGTGTGCTTCCTTCCTTGCCTCGTCTATTTTACTGTATTGTAGAAGGTTGCTTTGAACAGTCTGTTGCCTAAGATGTCCAGAGTAATATATTTCAGTTCTTAGGAGCTTGGCTTTAGTGATGTATATTTCATAAGTGTCTGAGATGTTCATATTCAGGATCTTGCCCTATTGTCTTCTGGAAGGGCACAAAGACATCTAAGGACCCGTGGGTGTCAGGCTGTGGCAGGTTTAAGTTGTCTGGTTTACAGGCCATACAGAAGAATGGTAATGGCTGTTGCAAGGGCAATATCATATGTTACTTTGGGTTTTATGTTGTTGCCATTGTTTGCCCCCCGCTGGCAACTAAGTAGAGCTCCCTTCGCACACCACCCCCCCCCCCCCAATCAGTGGGGAGGAGAATTGGGGGAAAAAAATAAACCTCGTGGGTTGAGATGAGAACAATTTAATAATTGAAACAAAAAAAAAATAGTAGTACTAAATGATTATGATAATTGTAGTGAAAAGGAGAGAGAAAGGAATGAAGTCCAGGAGAAACAAGTGATGTACAATACTCTGCTCACCACCTGCTGATGGATGCCCAGCCCATCCCCGAGCAGTGATCGGCCCCTCCCGGCCGACTCCCCCATTCCTGTACTGAGTGTGCCCTCCCATGCTATGGAATATCCCTTGGGCCAGTCCGGCTCAGCTGTCCTGGCCATGCTCCCCCCAGCTCTTTGTGCAGCTTCTCACTGACAGAGCACGGGAAACTGAAAAGTCCTTGAGTATTGGTAAGCACCACTTAGCAACAACCAAAACAACAGTGTGTTGTCAGCGTGATTCCCATAGTAAATCCAAAACACAGCACTGAACCAGCTACTGAGAAGGAAATTATCCCAGCCAAAACCAGGACAGTTGTGTGTTTCCTTAACTCTAGATGTGCTGCTGAATGTTCCAGATTCTGTGCTGGTCTCTTCTGTGTTTTTCAGAACTTAGTTGCAGAATAGCTTACTTTCAGTTTGCCCACAGATGTCAGTTACTGCTTGCTTAAAAACCAACAAAATTAGTCTATCAATGATTATTCAGTTTTTTCTTCCACTTACACTATTGTTCTTTTAGCCTTAAGGGACCTGCCTTGTAATTTGCTGTGAGAGTGAGAAATTGGGGGAAAAATTGTTCTTCATGCTCAAAAAAGGGTTCTTGCCGTGGCTTTGATGAAAGTGCTGAAGCAGGAGTTGAGAGTAGATTAAGCAAAGTAGAGTACTTGAAATATTAGCAATTATGTTCTAATCACTTCAAGTAGAGGGTAGATCTGATTATATTTGCTAGACAAAGTGCACGTTGGAGACAGAAGAAATTTTTCAATTCCAGTAGGCAGACCATTAAGACATTAATCAGGTCTTGTTTGGGGTTTTTTTCCCCCCGTAATAAAAGAGAGGACTTTTCTGACGCAACACAATTACCAAGTTTTTCCATGTTTGGTTACAATGGAGGGGAGATGAGTATCTCCAAAGAGTGAAGCTGGTTTAAGCTGGTAACCCAACCAAAAGAAAGGGACAAGCTCCTTGAAGGGGACGCATGTTCAGTGCTAAGCATTGCTGACTTCCTGACTTGCTCTCTGGGAGGGAGATGGCTTAGGTAACACTGTTATGAAAAAAAATGCATAGCAAAAGTCATATATGTATGGGAAACTTTCTGTATGGCAACGGGTGTGCTATCGTACACCACTACTATGAGAATACTTAGCCTTAGTATTGTGTGCTAGTAGGATAGTCAAGACTTGGAAGAAGTTCCTGCTTGTCCATAAGAAGCTGATGAAATGGAAAATGCAATCAAAACAAAGCTGTTGGCATGGGGATGTATAAAGACTTAGGGCAGTACAAGGGAATTTTCTAGAGAAAGAAATGGAGTAATGTAGCTGAGGGACAGGCCCATGTCAGACAGCAGGGTTGTTGTAATTCCTGGGTTACACTACAAAACTCCAGTTCTCTGGGCTAACAATGCATCAAGAGGGGTCAGAAAAAAGGAAGGCATAGATGTGTGTAGGTGCAGGGAATTTTTGGTTTTGTGGGGGTTTTTTTGTTAGTTTGGATGACTATTTTTGTCTCATGTTGCTGTGTAAAGGCCAAGGGCCAGTTTGAATCCTGTTGCAGGGTTAGTACGGGAGGAAGGATGGCAGAGAGGTACGACCATATACACTTCCCTTTGTTTGGATTTCCGTAGTTCATACTTCTGCTGGGCATTGTGGCGGAAGTACTACCAGTAATTAAAAGACAAATATGATGCTTTTTCATCTGTGTCAAGTGCTAACTCTCAAAATTTCTCCTTTTGGGTATTGCTGCCACTCAGCTAATAATAATACTCACCTCCTTTTGGTTGGAGAAATTACTGGCAGTTCTTTCAATCTAGGAAAGCTCTGGCAGGGCAGGGAGAGCCTGGCTGTTGGATCCAAAGAATCCAAACCATGCTGCAGGTGAAGGAGACCCCACAGCTGCTTGAACCCAGAGGATGCTGTGTTTCAAATAAAGAAAATGGATTGCTAGCAGAGAAGAATGTGACTTCTTTGAATCACATTTTCAGAAGTTTTAAAAGCCAATATAGCCTTCTTCCTGAAAAATTTACTTATAGTTGGAATCTGTTTGTGGGCATAATTTGTGACTGTCATTTGCATCCTGCCAGGTTCAGGAGTTTGGGGAGAGCTCTGGCTGCTCCCTTTCTACTCCTGCTCTCCGGTAGTGAGGGAGCCCTTGGAGCTTGATGCTCTTCCCAGTATCGCTCCTCCAAGCGCTCTGGGAGCGCGGGGCGCCCCTACGAGAGGCGGCTTCAGGTCGCTGACAGCGGCGGCCGAGGCCCCTCGCTTTGTTGTGTGGCTGAGTGACACCGAGCTGGTGACGCTCCCCAGGCATCTGCTCCTGTCCCTGATGCGGCCGGGCCTTCTGTCACCACCGCAGACAGCCTTTAACCCCTGCCCCGGGGTGGGGAGCGCCGGGGCGGCGGCGGCAGCGGTTCGGGCCGGACCTTCCCGAGGCGAGCGGGCGCGCGGGGGCCGGGCTGGGCGCCGGGGCCCGCCGGCCTCGCGGAGGGGTGCGCGGGGGGGGCCGGCCGGGGCACCAAAATAGGAGCTGTCGCTGCGGCCCCGCTGCTCCCTCCGGCAGCGGCTCTTCCAAAGACGGTCACGGGCCGGCGCGGGCTGGGAGCCCCCGTAAGCACCGTGCCGGACGGCCCTGGCGGGTCCGCAGCCGGAGGGCGGCCGGGCTGCGGAGAGCGGCGCGGACAAAGCGGCGGGAGCTGCGGGGCGCGGCGATGGCCGCGGCCGGGCAGGAGGAGTACGCGTACCTCTACAAGGACTCCACGCACCCCGCCGGCTTCCTGGAGGCGTTCCGGGCGTTTTACCTCGACGGGCTGTTCACCGACATCACCCTGCAGTGTGCTTCGGGGGTCATCTTCCACTGCCACAGAGCTGCCCTGGCAGCCTGCAGCAGTTATTTTAAAGCCATGTTCACAGCCGATATGAAAGAAAAATCCAAAAACCAGATCAGCCTTCCCGGGCTCAGCCATGCAGTACTGGAAGCTCTCGTGAATTACGCGTACACATCGCAGATCCAGATAACAAAGAGAAACGTCCAAAGCCTACTCCAGGCTGCAGACCTGCTCCAGTTCGTGTCAGTAAAGAAAGCCTGTGAGCAATTTCTGGTAAGGCACTTAGATACTGACAACTGCATTGGGATGCACTCGTTTGCTGAATATCACGACTGCTCGGAGCTAGAGAAAGAGTCCAGAAGGATATTTTTATGGCAGTTTGAAGAAGTGTGGAAGCAGGAAGAGTTTCTGGACATTGGCAAGGAGAAGCTCTCTTATATTCTCTCCAGAGAGAATCTCAATGTTCAGAAAGAAGAGGCAGCCATTGAAGCTGTCATTAAGTGGGTTGCACACAACGTGGAAGGAAGAATTGAAGACATGTGTGAAGTGCTGAGCTGCATCAAAGTAGACTTAGATAATGTGTATTTGAGGTCAGCTTTAAGCCTGCAAAAAAAATGCCGACTCAATGACAGTAAGATAAGGTCCCTCATATACAATGCCCTGAACCTCAGTCCCAAAGGTCTTTCCAAAAGATCCACAGCAGCCATGTATGTAATTGGAGGATATTACTGGCATCCCTTATCAGAAGTGCATGTTTGGGATCCTTTAACCAATGCGTGGGTCCAGGGAACAGAGATGCCAGATCACACCAGAGAGAGCTATGGGGTCACTAGTTTGGGACCTGACATATATGTGACAGGAGGTTACAGAACAGAGAGTATTGAAGCTCTTGACACCGTGTGGATATATAACAGCGAGAGAGATGAGTGGACAGAAGGCTGCCCCATGCTCGATGCAAGGTATTACCACTGTGCAGTTTCCTTGAGTGGCTGTATTTATGCATTGGGAGGGTACCGAAAGGGAGCTCCAGTCCAAGAAGCTGAGTTTTACGATCCGTTAATACAGAAATGGCTTCCTATTGCAAACATGATCAAAGGTAGGTAAGCTTTTATATGGTGTCTGCCTCCAATGTCAATTCTTTTGTATTTGCCATTTTTCAGTTCCATGGAAACATTTTGTGTTTGATCCAAGTTCTAGAGAAGTCCATGGGAATCTTCTGTTAATGTTAGTGGGCTTTGGTTCAGGTCTTCACTAGCCAAATGACCACGAACATCCAAATGCTGTGCTGGGCTGTGCCATAGAACAGCAGGTGGAAAAGTAAGTGGTAGTCTCAGTTTAGTTTTGCCTTCTATCATGAGTAAAATTTCTGTTGAAATTAGAAAGAAATCAGAAAACTACCCAGAATAAGAGTCCATTCAGCACGTGATCAAAGAGTAAGCTCCAATAAAGGGACTGTATTATTTTTATATAAGATTTTCCGTGCAGTCATTTATAAAGGTGTCATAATTTAAAACTTCTTGCATGGAGTTCCCTCCTGTTTCTGTATATCATCTGTTCAGGATCCTTTGTTTAATCTTTAGTGTGAGGATAATGAAAAGCACTAATATCTGTTTCTAGCAGCCAAAGTAGTGATCTACTAAAAATGTGTGAATCACAGCCTAATCAAAGTGTATTGATCTGAGATGAGCTCAGTTGGTCAGAGCACGGTGCTAAATAATGCCAAGGTTGCGGGTTTGATCCCTGTATGTGCCATTCACTTAAGAGTTGGACTTGATGACCTTTCTGGGTCCCTTCCAACTCAGACAACAGCAATACTACTATTATACATTTTCTCATACATTTTTATAAATGAATGCAAATATTTATAATTAATTATAAAAGTTTACTGTAAGTTAATGCAACATAATATTTTTCTATGTACAGGAGAATTTTTGGATGTATATGTAAAAGGAAAAAAAGCAAGCTTTTACAACTTTCTCCATTGTTTGTATGTTTTCCTCAAACATTGCTACTATTTTCATTTCCTTCAAAAGTAGAAATGCTACGCTAATACTAGGACTTACATATTCTATGCAGTTGTTTTGCCCATTTTTCATAAGTGTGAAACTACTTAGGTGCTCAGACTCCCCTTTGCTTTATTTCATTTTGTTGTCCTAGAGATAGAGTTAAAATGGCTCCATTCTGTTTGTGTCCTTGTTTATACAATAGCTTAATTAGTAATACCATGAGAATGATTAAAAGTATCAGAAAAGATACGCCAAGACACTGAACAATCTCAACTCCCATTGTCTTTGCTCTTGCCATCTAAGTGATTTTTTAACAACTCTGACTTCGTGAAATAGTGAAACTAATTCCCTGTTCCAAAACCAATGAGACAATGTGACTTTAATTACTGCCTAAAAATCCTGTGAACTATTGTGCGGCTGTAATATGTGCAATATGTATTGGTTACTGCAGTTTTATTTAGTTGTTCTTGACTTACGCTGATTTCTTGATAAATCTATTTTATCCACATTCAGTTAAATACTTGCAAGCATAATTTCACTCTAAAATATTAAAAAATCATTTGAAATGGAGTTATGGATGGAAGAGACCATGGTTATTATGTGCAGTCCAAACACGTTTGACTTTCACACTGTGTACAGGTGTTGGAAATGCCACTGCCTGTGTCCTGCATGAAGTCATCTACGTCACTGGAGGTCACTATGGATACAGGGGAAGCTGCACCTACGATAAAATCCAGAGATACCATTCAGGTAGCAATGAGTGGAGTATAGTCACCACAAGTCCACATCCAGGTAAATAATTTCTCTAGCAAACATAGAGCTTGATTTGATTACTTGTACCTGGGAGTCCTTAAGCCCAGTTAGGGGGTTTTGGCATATTCCTAATTAAAAAAAGAAATGCCTGTAGGGCAGCAAGGGCTGTTTCCAAACTCTGAAAATGGAATGGAAGACCTTCTTCAAGCATGTGTTCAATAGAAATCACTATATAAATACTGAATTAGGAATGTCTACAGTCTATTAAATAATATAACTTCCTGTAAAATCTAACTATTCATTGACATTTGGCAAAAATTATTTATATTAATTTTTAAGAGAGTTTTCTCTATATTCTACATCTTGTGTCAGTAAGTTTTTAAAGCAATTTTCGCGGAGTACTGGTGCTGTAGTGTAGCAGAAGATCCTGAGGTGTCTCCTAAGCTCAATGAGGACACTCAGCTGCCCTCAGTGGTGCCCAATGTTTGTCATGTACTTGCAGTTTAAGTTAATGTTACCATGCTGAGTTGTACTGTATTCCTTTCTTTCTGAAGAATATGGATTGTGTTCAATTACATTACAAAACAAGATCTATTTTGTGGGTGGACAGACCACGATCACTGACTGCTACGACCCAGAGCAGAACGAGTGGAAGCAGATGGCTCATATGATGGAGAGAAGGATGGAGTGTGGCACAGTGGTTATGAATGGATGCATCTATGTAACAGGAGGATATTCCTATTCAAAAGGAACATACCTGCAGAGCATTGAGAAATACGACCCTGAACAGAATAAATGGGAAGCAGTAGGTAATCTTCCCAGCGCTATGCGGTCACATGGCTGTGTCTGTGTGTATAATGTGTAGGCATTTCATTTGCATCTTGCTCTTACAGAAAACAGCAGATGCAGTATTCGTAACAGTACTGATTACCTCATGATGAGTTGTCTAATTCAATCTCTGAGCACACATGGTTAAAAACTACATATAAGTTGTTCTCGTTTTAAACAGCTCAGAAACATAAATGTGGTAACAAGATTTCCATATATTTTTTCCAGTCCAATCATTCTTTGTCATGGAAGTTCTCAAATTACTCTCACAATACCTTGTGCAGTAACATAGGAACTACTGTGAAAAATATATTTGTTTTTGTTAATCACTGGATGAAACTATGAATTGGTGCTAAGATGAGTAAAGTCAAACAAAATACAGTTCTAAGGACTACTGGCCTTAAGATGAAATCTTTGTATGCTGAAGGTAGCTGTAGAAATGGATCATTTGACACAAACTAAGTGTATGGCATATACAGAGCAATATCACTAGGATAACTAGGTTATCAGATTCAGAAATGGGCATTTACAGGATGCCTTCAAGTCTACCTTCAAGTGCCAGAGCTAAGACCTTGGGCTAGGAGTGAGGGAAGAAATGTTGGTAGTAGCCCCAGAGTACAAGCCAAAAGCGTGCACTAGTTTTCCAGAAGGAGAAGTACAAGGGCACCTGAGAAAAGTACTCTTTGCCATTCTCACACCCACTTCGACATTGCCAATGAGAAATGAAAAAAGACTCCACAAGGCTTTGCAATGGGATCTTTGGCTGATGCACAGGTATTAGTAGTTTGGGGGTTTTCTGGGGGGAGAGGTGTTCAGAGAAAAGCCTTAATGTGTTAACTCTTTTTTAATATCAGTTCAAGATGTGTGCCTGTGTGGAATGGAAGGAGGAAGTGAGAGACACTGGAAAATTAACATCCCCCTGAGATTCAAACTCCTCTATTTTGTTTAATACCATTTGATCTTTTCTAAACTGTGACTTGAGCAAAGGTAACAACTTAAGAAACTTGTCAAAGTATGTTATGCATGAAGAAAAAAATTATCTACAGGATTTATTTATTTGTTATTTCTCTCAAAACTTAATATGAGGTCTTCAAATTCTGTGTAGAAAGTGGATTTTTGTAAAGTGATATACAGACAAACAGATCACACTCTGAGTGGCCTGATAGCGGTGATCCAAATGAAGAAATGCTCTGGGGAACAGAGATGCTCTTTTAGCTCTGATCCCCCAATCCAGTTTATAAAATGACTGCAGAAACAGCTATTAGACATTGGTGTGAGAGGCAGGGACAACACAGAGCTGCCATAGAGTGTGGTGGGAACTTCCCACACCAGCACTGCCACCTAAAATGAAATTTTGGTTTTATTGGATTTCTCAGATACAAAGGACTTTTCCAAGCAGTAAGCTCTGAGTTTATAATATTTCTTTTGCTTGATCATAAGCATTTTCAGCTTTTTCTTTTCTTTCACATTTTTATGCTATTTCTGACTTGCTTTTGACTGCTGGTAGCAGGTGGCACTCAACTCTGGCTTTGATGTGAAGTTCTGTGGTGTGTACGTACAGTTCTTTTTTTGATGTTTTCGTATGTTGCCTCACTATGTCAGAAGCTCGGGTGTGTGTTCAGTGTTTTGTTTTATTACCCATCCCACTGAGAGTTATTTAAGGATCCGATGTAATTTGTTTAAAGACTGTAAACTCTAAAGAGGTGTGGAGAATTGAACCCCGAGGCTGTTTGAAATGCTTGGGCTGAGCAGGTGGGCAAAAGAGATAAAGTGAATTTGTTTCTTTCTCCTGGAAATCTCCACAGCTGAGAACTGCTCACGGGCAGGTAGAGATTTAAAGGACAACATTACAAGAACATGAAGGTGATCTTTGTATTGAATGAAACCACAGTGAACTCAAAGTGTGTACATAATTTTTCAGTACAATTATGTACCTGTGGAGCTTCATATTTGTTGAAAAACACAAGCATTCAACAGCTGCTTGTGGCTGCCCTTGAGGTTCATTCTGGCCTGTATCCTGTCACCAACGCTCATGAGTCAGTGAAAGGGTCTAAGAACAAGGTGAGGACTAGCAAAACCTAACCCCTCAGCATCCACTTGTCAGCTGCTTCCAAACGAGGTGCTTGATGCTGGTGAAAGACAGTGCTGTTCCAGGGCTGGAGCTCAGGCACTGCAAGCTGGACTCTCTTTGTCCCCCTGGGCAACGTGCAGGTGAGCAAATGCTGCGTTTTGGTCTCACTGTTAAGTGCAAAGTGGAAAAAAGCCTTTAGCTCTCCCCTGTCAGGAGAGCGTTTTGGTGTTCTGGCATAAACAAAAGTCAAAGAAATTACTGCTTCGGACTTGAATTAAATCCTGATTTCTCAGAGATTTTCAACACATTAGAATAAATGGAGAGAAGAATAAGTTCAGACTCATGGTTAAATTTCAACTGGTGCTATTTTTCACAATAGCCTACAATGCCTTTTTAAATTAACTCATGTCTGTAGCACATCCCAAGAAGGTGTGTTCGATCAGGCAGGAAAATGAACTCAGCAAGAGGAATAGGGATTCTGACCTCTGGTCAGCATCCTACAGGAGGTGGGAAGCTCAGAGCAGGGAATCTCTTAGCCATCTGTAATATGTTTTTAAAACCAGTTGAATGTAAACACTAAATTATTGTGCTATTGGATCTGTATTATGGTAGACACTGTTTTACTGTTTCACTTGTAAACTAGAAAATTAAGTAATGTGCAAGTTAAATCAATCGTAAAAATACGATTTCTTAAAATTTTCACTTGTGCAGTTCTCGTGTTTGTAGCGCTATAGATGCCCACAGTACATCTCTAGTGTTTAAGCGAATGTTTGCAATACTTAATAAATGTAAATATACCACCACTGTACAAATTCAAGTTGTTAAGTTACTTTTTCTGTTCAGCGCACAAAAGCTGTGAACAGGAAAAGTGAACAGGAAAGGAAGCCGAAAGGAATCCGCGCGCGCGTTGCCGGCGCGGGGCCGCGCTCGGGCCGCTCAGGGCGGGGCCGCGCTGGGGCCCCTCCCGCGCCCCGGAAGT
>VWPU01000466.1:0-131979 GCA_013398955.1 Callaeas wilsoni
CCCCTACACCAACACACTTTGATATTTCTTTGAACTATCAATTATTACCTGACCAGTCTAGATCTGTATGTAAGGAGTTTTTTAAAAGTATTTTATTACTAAATTTAGCTGCAGAGTAAATTGGGATCTCTTCTTTCTGGGCTTATTTCACAGAAGTGGTTTCAGCAGGAAGGAAGCATGCATATGAGCATTCACTCGTGTGTGTATCATGAAGAAAAAATATCTGGATAAAAGAGTTAATAGGACTGAAAAACAGCATGGGCCCTTAGAGCAACAGGACTAGGAAATTAACAACATACCATAAAAATTTAGAGAATTTTTACTAATATTCACCATAGTTTCAGTCTTCATGGTGTTTTTAGTGAACAACCAAGAGCCATCAAACTATTTATAAACTGCAATTATAAGATATAAAAATCCAACCAAACCAAATACAGTAATTGCTTATGTTTATGAAAATATTTCTGAATTCTTTAGGATATCTTGAACTGATAACCAGTCAACAAACCTTCTTTTTACAGAGATTTTTGGCAAAGACATTTAATATTAAAATTGCTACTGTTTTTAAGCATCTATCAAATGGATTGAAAGAGAGGAATGCTGATGAACAAAATTTTAGTATTAAGTTTGCCCTAGTTATGCTAAACCATACCTCGTGGGCCATTAAACCACTCTGTAAGTCTCTGCAATCAAGGGTTAGTTGGTCCATAAACAGGAAATTACACTGTGTAAGTCTGGGAAGTTATATGGGTAAGGAATCCATAACCAACTATTATCTACAGCACATACTAGGAATGGGAATGTTGGCCAAGCGACAAAGTGAACTACACAACTTGACTATTCCTGAAATATTACACATACAGCACACAAAATAGGTGCATTTTCTGCATTCTCTAAATTACAAGAGTATTAAATCTGTGAGAAAATTCTTCATCACTGTTTTCTGTCCCAAAACTATGTATGGTTGTATAATTCAAAGTGAAGTGTTTTACAAAGACAGCAATATGTATCTTTATAATATAGTTAATGAGATATATATAGATATGGACATATGATTTTATAGGTGTATATATATATATATTTATATATAGTGCATAATCCTCTCCATAATTATTGAAAATGTTCACTAATTCCTTTGTTGCAAATATTTTGGATTCTATGCAGGAAAGTGACTGAAGTTGCTATCAGTACAAGCCTTATGTAAGCCATCCCAAACCAGCCCTATGGTATGACAGAGTGGGCATCCCAGAGTTTGCCAGGAGGGCCAGTAGAGTCTGGAATTTGTCTGACATGTCTCTATCAAATTTATAATATTAAGCAATCTAAAAGAGTAAAAAATCATGTTACTGACCACGGAATTGTGGTCTGGCAGAAACCAAGATTATTGGCAGACCCCATGAGTTTACAAGGTGGACACGAGTTTGATATATAATGCTCTGCTTGAAACTGGATGCAGAGGTGTTTCTTCTAGTCAGGAAGTTTCAGAATTTTCTACATTATGTTAATGGCATTCATCCACAAGGATTTTTATGGGAGGAAAGCACAAAAAGTTAAATAGTTTTAAGTGAGATGTTGGAGGCCATTGTACACAGGAGCACACAGCTGGAGGCACAGAGAGCAAGCACAAAGTCTGGGCATTAAAGGAGCTGGAGTGGCTCAGGTGGTCTAAATCAGTCTAACTGACTTTACAAAAGGATTTCAGTTTGGACCAGATGAGATCAGAGCTCTAATAAAGAAAGTTTTTAAAAAGGAATGAAGAGGAAATGCCACCTTCAGAAATTAAGATAAGGAATCAGCAAACATTATTCTCATAAGTAATGTTTTCAACAACATTTACCTTTTAGACTTTGATGAGATTACTCACTAATCTTCAATGAGCAGATCAGAACTAGTGAATTTTAGATTAATAATTTCCATAGTGTTTCCTACGGTCAGTCTGCAGCTATCCAGCTGAATTTGTCCAAAGCTACATAAACGAATGAACTCAGAAATAAAATCTGTTCTCTGGCTAATGTAAATAAGAGAGGTAAAACCACAGATCACATATGGGGACAGAAGTGTAAGGAAACAATTAAAGATTTAAGAAATACTTTAAGTATGCAAAACACGAATTCTTCCAGGGACTATCTTCCAAGGACAACTCAAGGAAGCGAGATCTGTTTTCAAAATAAATGTTAATTCCTGAGCCTGAAGCAGGGAAAAATATTAAAGAAGGAGGCAGCCATTGGATTATCACACATTTTCAGAATTAGTGGTCTTGTCTGCCAGACAAGTCATTGAAATTAATTATTAGTCATGACAAGGATGTAATTTTTAGACAGTAAGTCTTAGGATTTCATTTCTTTGCCTTAGACAATGAATTTTTCTGTTTTATTCAAGAAAAACAATTTAAACCAGTCCCTTAGCTTTTAGCAGTTTATCTTGGTTGTGAACAGAAATGGATTTACATGAACAAGACCAAAAAAATCTTACTTTGAAATGTCGTTCAGAAAAATTCCATTTTTGTGCACCTAGGGCTTTATTAAGTTCCCAGTCACACTGATGAACATCCCAGGCTACTCTAAAAAATCCTACCCGTTGAAGGCAGTGAAAGCATCAGTGGGAAAAGCCAGAGGAGAAATGCTATACCAACGGAACGTGCTGATGGCACCAGTCTAAGCAGGTCATCCAGAGCCTTGCACTGACATCTTTTAGGACACCCAGTACATACAGGCATACTTTCTGAGCAAGCACCGTAGCATCCTGAATAGAAGTTTTCCTCACATGGTTCTCAGTCCCTGTTCCTAAACCTGTGCCATCTTGTAGCAGAACCTAAATGGTTTTCGACAGAAGGAAATCCAGATTTCCTCGTTCTCTGAATGTTGTGACATTGAGCATTCTTATAGCAGTCACTTTAGTGAGACCACAAGTGTCTAACTGAAATAAAACAGCCTCAACAAGAGATTTCTATTCCTTTAGTCACGGCTGTCCCTTCCTCTGCAGTTATGGACATTGATAGAATTATCACAAACTCTTTGCATTTGTTTGGAAGATGGCAAAGACTTGAAATTCAGCAACCAGTAGGAGGAAATGAGTTTGGTTATCTCAAATTCTCATGAGTGTCCAAATCATTGAATTATTGAATTAAAGATGGGCAGTGTAGTATCATGACAGCCACTACTTAAGGAACAGGTACACAAGAAAGGCTGTCCAATAGTGATGCCACCTCACCTTCAAGGCAGTTTTCTCCTACATATAATAGCCAGATTCCACTCCGAGTTTACCCCAGGTCCCACAGTTCCACTGCTTCAGATGTTAAATCTACCATAGTAATGATTTCTCAGATTTTCTTTTATATTTTCCTATAGATTTTGGTGTAGATGTATTGGTGAAGAGATGACACGTCTTAGAAAACATAGGTCCATGTTTTTGCTAAATAGAAGATAGTCAAATAGTTATAGCAAAGACAGGTCCACTATTGTCAGAAAACCCAGTTTTGAGGCTAATTAGTTCAGGTGCTGCATCATGTTTATTGAGCTACATTCCTACTGGAACCCAAGCTGGTTACTAATGGTTGAGAAAGGTATGGCACTACACCACAGAATCATAGCAAGTAGTTTGGTGATAGTTTCAGCTTTCTAACATGGCACTGAATTATTTCCATCTAGCCATATCCTTGCTGATGTAAACAAATACCAAAGACTGTCTTACTCGAGATTACTTTTATTAAGTTCATCATCTTTTGAGCAAGTCCCCAAAGCAAAATTTGATCCTGCCTTTGCAATACTGGACTACATGGCTAAAAAATTGCATTTAACTCCTGCATCATAAGAAATCAACTTCAATCAGCATAAGCAACAGTCCATTCTGTCATAAGATCACAGTAAAAATCAAATATGAAACGATGCCTCAGGACATAACTGTTCCAGAGAAATGCTGAAGATTTAAATTCAACCTTTACACAAGACAAAGAGTTCAATTTTTAAGATGCACGGTTCTACCTACGTAGAAATCAGCCTTAAAACCCTATACTGCACAGATTTAGAGCATGGCATGGACCAATTTTGGAATTAAAGGAGACCATGCAGATTATCAAGTCTAATCTCCTGCAGAGTTTTTTGGAAAAAATGGTTTTTTAATAAAGGCATACTTTGAAAAACCTAAAGAAATTCAAGTTTTGTTTCACACAGTGATATTAAAATCCAAGAATAAAGCTAAGAAAATTCATACTTAGGGTTTATAATTACAGCTTGTGGTTCACAGAAGACCAGAATGATGGCTCTCATGTAAACTTTTTATATTTTTCCTAATTAAAATGGGCCTAGCTTTCTCATAACTCTCTGCTGGTGGTCTGGTAATGTGACCACAAGCTCATTTTATCCTCTTACCTCATTGCTGTGAGTGCCAAGTAAAACTTGTTTGTAGGTCTTCTGGAATACATATTACATTTACTGCTGGACTGCACAGTTTTTTTAGTGATTAAATAGATCTCACAAAGTTCACTAAACCTGGCTTTGCAGATAGAAAGAAAGTGAGTGGATGGCATGTAGCAGAAAATTAGAACAGCATGCAGGAGCCCAAAAACTATGTAAATCAGGAATGGGGGTAAGGTTAATGTTAGAAATTGAGAGAATATTCAGAACAGCAGCTGGAAGGAAGAGTAATCCTAGAAGGCACAGAACTAGCTGAAGAGGATGGAGAAGCAAAAGACCCAATTACTCCTTGCTTTGAAGGATGTGTACACAGGAGATGAGTCAGACACAAACCACCTCCATCTCACTAGGTATTTAAAAGGTGCAATTTAAAAAGGAGAAATAGAGAGAGATTTGTAAGAAGGGGAGACAAAAGCTGAAGTGTAAAAACAGTTAGCTGTGATAGAATGGAACAAGCCTGTTTCAGCTTACTATATGCAATATAGTATAGAACAAACTAAAATATATTATTGCCAATGTAAGAGAAGATAGTTCCCTCCTCATTTGGCAGGGATTTTTGTACTTTTTAAATTTTTTTTTTGAAGTCATAGAAATTTTGAAAACATGTGAATTTGCGAAAAGGAAAGACATAACTAACATGCTAATGATTACGATTATAATACTAACTATTAAGAATATAAAGTGCAACGTTAAATAAAGATTGGGAACATCAAATGTAAACATACTTCCAGTAAAAAACTTAGTCATTTTGACACAGAAGCAGTGATTTAAAATGTCAAATAACTGCATGAAGATGAAACACTACATGTCTATGTTTCGATAGCTATTTGTAGACAGAAATGTTGGCTATTTCTGGAGTTTATAGTAACAGGATCAGGTACTATAGAAGAGCTCTTTTAGGAGATCATCACCCAGAAATATTTAGATCCAGCGGTTGAGATTATGATCAGGTTATTTCTGACATCCAGATCCAAGACATTGGAGGGTTGCTTTCCAAGGTTCACTTTGAAACTGTAAAGTGTTTATATTAAAAATATTAACATGAGGGACACTCCTTTTCCTGCACTTCCACCAGTGACAGAAACATTTACATCCAGACCATGCAATGCTATCTAAGTAAGTCCATAACATTTTTCATTTATTAAGTGGCTTCTTCTCAGTACCATTGACAATTCCAAGTGATTTTGGAGTTCTTGCTTGAAGCAGAGTAACCTGCTATAAAAAACATCAAATGGAGAAATAAAAATAAATTTTTTAAAAAATGCAGTAAATTTTGTCCAGGGAAATAAAGTAAATAACATAGGACAAGAGCTACATTTAAATTGCTATCTTTTAAAAACTACTTGAAAATGCTGCAATACTGACAAGAGTTTGCAGGAAGATACCTCATTTTTTAAAATACAATTTGTATCTTGTTAAATTTCACCTCTCATTTAGAGCTCCAAAGGGGAAAGAAAGTTTTCTCAAAAGAGAAGCAAATTAATTCTAAGGTCTGATCATGTCTGTCACTTTACACTTACTGAGATGGTACTTGTTCAGTAGGGTCTCAACAAAATGCTCTCTGACAGATGTTGTAGCATTTACAACCAAGCTTGGTATCTGTGCCTTAAAAATTTGGTGCTTCTGTTTTTGCATTGGAAAGAGAGAGATGGAGATTTAATTAATTGTGTTTGCAGAAAACTTCAATGACAAAGAAAAGGTATTTTTAGATTTCTGCTACTATTGAAGCAAAACAAAGGAGCACAATGTGTGGTACTTTATGGGTCTGACCTCCTCAAGGGCTGCGCTGCTGTTTCCTGGAACTGCAGTTCTGGGTTCTCAGCCACTCCCAAAAATAGATCTATTTTTTGTGTCTAGAATAGAGATTTCTCCAAATCAAAACCTTATCTCTGCCCTCTGTGACCTAATTTCCTTCACTGCTTTGTGTTGTCATCACTCAAGAAATAGCTTCTAGCTTTTGTGCTTAAAACCACTTAAATCTAATTTGGCTTCCATAGAGGGCCTTCACTCTGTGCTGACACTCTGGGCACGGTTACTTCATGGACATATTAAAAGCACAAATCTTAAACTGTTCAATTTTTAAACAAAACCACTCTCAGAGGAATTTTTAAGATGTTCGCAGCCTTAGCAGTTTGGGAAGGATGGACCTCCCATCAGCTTCTCTGAAGTCTGAATCTCTCTGGACACATGGGGGCCAGCTGGCTGTCCTTGAGAGCAAGAGTTAGTTTTGCATCCACTTTCTATAATATTGTGTTAGATATTTGTCTGAAGGACGTCTTGGCATCTGCAAGTAAACATCACATTCAGGAAGGTCTGTGTGTACACAGTCTTAGTCATTTATAGACAAGCAGGATGCTTCTGAAGAAAAAATATAAATTTAGATTGAAAACTCTCATTCACCAAAAAAACACCCCTATTTGAATTAAACTTTTTTCTTTTTTCCCCCTATTTTTAAATATTTCCTTTTAAGTTTACCAAAACTATATGATTTTCCCATTGAGCATTGTAACAATTTTTTTAATATAGAACCAAGAAGAAGGTAAGCAGCAAATAGAGATATTTATTCAAATAATTTTCTTTCTCAGGCAAAATGTGTCTTTGATTAAGTGCTTTAAACTTTTGTATTGAATACTAGTGTCCAATGTACTTTTAACTAACTTTGGTATAACTTTAGTTGAACTTTGGAAACAAAATCTTGCTTGCTAAACAGTTCAATCTAATGCCAGACTATAAAAAATAAGTCATTAAATGTACTAGTAGACATGCGTAGCTAACAAAGCAAAAATGTAACTTTCTTTGAAGTGAGCTTGTGTTTTCATTTCCCTATTGCACTGAAAATCTGTATTGTTTTACAAAAAGCTTTCTATTTGATGTAGAACTGTAGCTAGATACTATTATATTATGTGGTTATATTATTATAATTAGATATAATAGAGAATGTAAGCATAAATGAGGACAGAACTCATGAGGAGAAACAGATTTTGGAACAACAGGGAGAGGATGGGACCAGACTAAGTGGAAAGAATCTCTTTTACAGAGAGAGCACTCTTTGGAAACACACTGTTCTGTCAGGAACTTTCATGTTTCAAGTCATTGGTTTGAAAATCATGCAAGCTGTAAGTATACGGCATGCCATTGAAAATGCTAAATTTTAGCTTTTATTGTTAGGCTGCAGCACCACATAAAGAATGCCAGTAGTGAGTTTAAGAAGATATGTGTGTCAAAAAGCAGAAGAGAAAGAGCTTTGCAGTGCACAGCACAGAAACCATCAGCCCTGAAGCTGTAATGAGAGAAGAACTGTGTGCAAACACCATGACCAGGTTGCGTTAATGCTGCTCTACAATGTTCTCCTCTTGCTGGACAGAGCACATCCTAATTACCAACATAAAGTTCTTTCTTTGAGGTCCCTACACAAGCGTGCAAAGCAGAATAAGTAGAGGTGTTTGCTGGACCTGTAAACAGAAGGTACTAGTCCTGAGAGAAGAATTTTTTCATCCCATCACAGGTATCAGGAAATTTTTGTATGTGTCATAAAGCAAGATTCTATCAAGTCTGATTCTAAGTAAAGAAATCACAGTAAAATTAAAAATCATATCCTTCTGTCATATGGCTTCTTTTTACAGATAATTTTTCCTAACTATATATATAGTAAGATCTCTCAGCAGCTGATGTGGCATTTCACTTCTGAACAGTCAAGCCATCAGTATATTAATGCCTTAGGCAGCAGCTTTAATTTCATTAGGCAAAAAACAATTTAGGTTTCCTGTCACGATAGCTGAGAGTAATTCTAAAGAGAGTAAATAGACAAGCTGTCCTTTAACAAATGTATTTTTGTGGTGGAAAGGGTAGAATTAAGCTAACAGATGATGTGAAAAATACACTGATTCCTTTGGCTATTGCAAAACCTTTGCCACCCTGATGATTCTTAGTTTCAATGTTCTGAATATTATAAATACTGATGCTTCTGGAACAACATTCCTTGCAGGAAAACTGTGGGTTTGTTGGGAAGTGAATAGGGAGGATGGTGCCTAAGTTTGCTTACAAGGTGGAGACATAGAGGCATTGGGATTGTGTTGCACCAGAGCAGTGGGGAGGGAAGGGTAGCAAGTTTTTCTGTAGGAGCACTCTCTGTTATTGCCTGGTATGGTCATAGCCTGTTCACATCTATTTGCTTTTGCTATCAGAGCAGGGGAGCCAGAAGTGCTCTGGGCCTGGCTTTGTTGGTGTGATTGGTCAGTAAAGAACTCCTTTGCCTTTGCCTTTGCCTTTCCATTTCCTGTAAAAATAGTTTAGAAATAATCTAATTTCTTCCAGGTTTTGTTCCCTTCCTCATCCTAATCAGTCATTATAATACAGATCTGCTTTATGTTCTCAGAGATGATAAACATAAATTTCATCTCACTCAAGAAACTATTTACATTCCCCTTTGCACCTCTAGAGTCTAGATAACTTCTGATTAAAACCAATTCAATTTATTAAATCTAAAATATAAAATTATAAAGAAAAAAAAAGTCTTGAACATGATTATCTTAATGCTAGTATGACCTAATGGTATCATTAAACATATTACAAAATTTCACAGGTTTTTTTGCTTCTGGTGCATGGTCTTGATTCCAGTCCTTGAAGAAATGCTGCACTTTTTGTAGTTTTGAATGCCAGACTTTTAGAAAGGCCATTGTGTAAAGGGGAGCTTTCTTTCTGCTTTCATTCCTGCAATAGGAATTTAATTCTTGAAGCAGAAAGGCTTGCTTAAGGCAGGCATTGCAATACAGGATAACATTCCTGACAAAAAAAAATAAGTATTCCATCTATCTAGTTTCACCACTTCTAAGTCCTAGCCTGTATATGCATAAAATATATATGGCTTACAAAGACCCATGCTCTGTGCCTTTTGCAGTGCTAGAATGTAACTTCAGGCCCTTTATAATCTGACATTACTCATGAAGGAGGGACTAATATAAAGTTTAATTGCTGGTAAAGCCTATAGTAAATATTTGCAATGTTCTTTAACTCCCTTCCCACAGCTTTGTACAACACACAAAACCTTGGCAACCTCAAGTTTCAAACCAGAAAACAAAAGCACCACTGCTGAGATAACTTAAATGTTAAGTGTACCTAACATAATGTCACCAGGGTGAAATTCTCTGGTTTAGAGAGAGATGGCAAATTTTCAACTTACTCCTCTGTTACCAGAATCAGAATTTCCTATCCCAGTGACTCTGAAGGAAGAAGAGTCCAGCCGTTCTGGCTTGATTCTCTATTATCTTGAGAACTGGCAAAACTGTTACCCTCAAGACCCCATTTGAGATGCTTCAGTCTTTGAAGAAACTATTCAGCACCTTTAGAGTCAAACACAGACATGTTTTTTGGCAGCTAGATGGAGAAGCAACACGTGTTAGGAACGTAAGGCCTTGGTGTGTTCATATTTAGCCATTTTTACTTCCCAGAAATATAAGATTAACTCTGAGTTGGTAGAGCAATGAGTTGTTCTTGTTCTTTTTTTTTCATTTTGACAGACCAGGAGATATCCATGTTCTTTACTGTCTGGAGGTATTTTTGATCACACTTAGAAGCCCCAAATAACTCAGGAGTCTCACTCTTGATCAAGAGTGTTAGTTAGTTAGATGTTGAAAAGGATATTTGCATCATAGTCAAGGCTTGCAATCCTGCATTCACAGTCTAAAAGTGTCTGTATGAGTGAACTTAACGAGGCAGCTTACCTAAGCAATGTTATGGACATGCATATGAGCATGACTCACCCCTCTGACAGAGAAGTAGGTGGGAAAAAAATGTCCTGCGTAAATAAGCCAAAAGGCTTAAGAGTCAAAGGCTGTAGACCAGCCCATCCTCCAGGCCCTCCTTCTCTTTGAAAATCTGTCATCATTAATTACGGTGGAGCACATGGAGCTCTGTTTGAACGGGCACGGTCCCTGGCATGGAGGGGGGGGACTGGTACCTGGCAGGGCAAAGTGGAGATGTTGCAACTGTGTAAGTCATCAGGAAAGAACTGGCGAGTGGAAAAGAGAAGAGGCAGCATGAAGGCTTTTTATGCTGTGTGTTTTGGACACGCACATGGCTCTTACAGTACATTGGTTAAAGTTATGCTCAGATCGGAATCTCACCTTTATCATCTCAATACCTTTCAGGCTGAAGCTTTCCTGAGTGCATTTCATGTAATAAATTCCATGGTAAATATTAATTTCTTATTGTATTTTCTTAGGCCTTCCTAAATACAAGGAATTTGATTGAAAATGCTCACAAAAAGAGTTTTAAATCACACCTGCACAAAAGCTTCCTTTGTTCATCAAATATCATACGCCTTACTAAAAAGGAAAAAAAGTATATCATGTAGGATTTTTCAGTGGGAGATGTTAACTGATTGTGAAACATTCTGTTTACGGACACTTAATTTTCCTTTAAGTAAAGACACACAATTTATATACACTGTACAGGAACAGGAGATTCCTGTGGTGTTTTGTACTCAGCAGATTCTCATTTTGTGGGTGTTTCCGTGGACACAATGCAGAAAACAAAGCTGTGGTGATTTATTAAATGTTTTCTGGGTATGCAGATCTCTTGCCACTCCCTTCCTCTCCTTCCTCTGGCCAGGCAAAGGTCAGGAGGAAAGCAGACATGTAGTGGAAGAAGGAACTGTGGCAGTACTGGCTGAATCCCCAAACAAAGGCAGAAACACTACAGTTGGCCTCAAAAGCTCAAAATAAAGTCAACTCCCCCTCAGATATGCTTCCTCAGCACCCTCCATGCAAAGAGTATGAGGACTATTGTCCAGCCATGGTTTGCAGGGCAGGAAGGGCACATATTTCAGTAAGACGAAGTTTATTCACTTACAAGAAAAAAGCCACTAAAAGTAAAACACCATTTTCCCGCCAAGACCAGGAGAATGCGTCATTCCCACACCCAGGTTGCCCAGGTACTTACTCATACACATACACGTTCATGGCTGTCCCGTGATATTATTAGACAATAGAAGGATGAAAAAAACAGACAGCCGGACAAATCCCAGTTTAGCAAAGCAGCAAGTGTTTAACACTCAGCTGATTAAGCCGTCAAAGTAAAACAGGTGATATGAACAGCCTCCTGCAAGACACAAGGAAAAGGTTTTGGCGAAAACTATTAATTTCAATCAAAACCTATATAATTCTTGGGATAAAAACAAACATCAGACAGTGATCCTACAGCTGAGATATTAAAAAGGGAAAATCTAACCTGTAAGTAATCTTCTCTTTTGCCATGTGGCAGTCCAGCAGCGAGCACAGCATGTTGCTTTCCCACAATGTCCCTCGCACATTCACTGTCCTGGAAGGTCACAAAGCACTGCCAGACAGGCAGCAATCTGCGCTGAAATGTGCAAGCTTTCAGGCATGGACATTTTCCATACAGCCCATAAGTGACTTTGGGGAGCTGAGGTTGATGGATTCTCATTTTGGTAGGATACATGACAGCATTCCTTCTCTAGCTGATAAGCTGCACATACCAATACTCCTGGAAGCTCTCCTGAGCTGTCATTTTGAAGAAAAATGGGAAGTTCATCATTGGTCCAAAAATGTTTTTTGTGGGCCACTGTTATTTATGTTGGGATGTTCACGCCAAGAGTTATTTTGGAATGTGCTTGCATTGGGGTTTGAGGTTTTTCAGAAGAAAAAAGCTTGTTTATATTTATGTTTAAAATATACTTCTAAGGAAGAAAGGGCAGAATCTTTTGTTTCATACATTTATCCAAGATGCACATTGCTGTTAGATTTTTAGTTCCTTATCCTGCTGTCCTACATCTTTTTGTTGAAGTCTTTGACTTAAAAAATATGGTATGGGCCACTGAGGGATTCGATTTGTCCTTTTCCTACCTCACCTTCTGCTGCCCTTGTGCCCTTTGCCAAATAAATAAAAACGGAAGTTATTTTGTCTTGAGTAAAGGTCCTAATCTCAAGGAAACAACAGGATAATATGATAAAGCCCGAGCCACCTACAGAACTGGTTTGGATCAACAGACTTTGAAAAACAGTGAACTCAAGAATCCAAATAATTTTCTTAGGTAAAGTTATTTTAAATACCATGAAAATGTTTGTAATATTTAAAATTATAATGTCATTTACTGAAGAGGTTATATATCCCACTTCTCCAGCAGTAAGAGAGCTGTTTAACCCATGGGCTGCAGTGCTTATTGTAGTTCTCTTAGTGTAGTTCTCTTAGTAAGTAGTAAGGGCGTCAGTGGGCTGTGGTTAAATTCAAATGTGTGATATTGTGTATCAACAATAAATAAAAGACTTTTTAGCCACTCTACAGCTTCTGATTCCCTGTGAAATAATTTTATCCATAAATAAATTCCATTTATCAATGGAAACAAGATTTTAAGTCTACTATTCACAAGTTAATATATCTAAATACTGTAAGTAAAAAAATAAAAACAGATTTTAGGCTACCAGAACAATGAAAATAGCCTTAAGAGTAATTTTTAAGTAATTACAGGAGACTTATGATGAAACAACATCTCTACCGAATGTTTCACATTTCTACTTAAAAGATTAAAACTGAGAAAATGTGAAGGTTAAAACTGCTATACTACAGCTTCTGTAGCATTTCTGGTGCTGTAGAGAAACAAAATCCCAGACAAAGTAGAAAGAGCACACTACCTCCGTGCTGTCCACTTGACAGACCCAGTACAGAAGGCCTGTAATGGTGATGCTTACGGTAGACCCAATGTTTATTGGAGATTCCTCTGCTTCAATGTCTTCTGGAGAAAACACTGTGAACCAAATTTAGCAGAACCCTGAATAAAGTTGTACTTACCTATACTATGGGCAAAATAAGGTAGACTAAGAAGTAGACAAGAATATTCTTTCTTTTTAAATCCTTCTCCACTTTTAGACAGAATATGGTTTGGCCAGAGCAGAGAATCAGGGTCAGTGTATGCTCTTATTTTGACACAAAACATTATGGTCCATTTAAGCTTAGGGCAAAGATATTGCATTCAGATGGGTTTTTAGCACAGACCACAGAAAGGCTATTCTGTACTTTAAATTCAAAAGGACATGCATTCCAAATTGTGCTCTGAACGGGATCTGGCTTTGGTGGGGAGGAGAGGTTTGTTGCTCCCACAACGAGGACTTATGAAACATTTTAATAAACAATAAGGCTTTGTCTGCAGAGAGAGCCTTGACATCCAGTGTGCAGAACTCAGATATAGGCACAATACATTAAAACTGAACCACTGTTGTATTCAGAGAAAGCATGGCAGGCTAGTGGATGAAATCCTTATTTGCACAATTGTGCACTTATTGACGTGGCCTTTCCCAAAGTACTTTCGCAGGGGTTTTAACTCCATGCCAGTCATGTTTTCTCCTGTCTTCTGTCCTGACGTGAGCATTTTTCACTCTCTGAGTAACAAGAGATCTTGTGTGGGAAAATGTTTTCCCTTTATACCTTACAAAGAAAAGTCCTTTCACTCTGAAAAATTATGTTGCTAATCGCGTTAATCCCATGTTCTATGTGTATACTTATTCCAAGGAATACTCTCAAAATTTTATGGACCATAGATCTTCTTTATTCAGGTTACTGAAAAGCTATGTAGGAAAACATTTAGAGTATAAAAACAATGACTTTTGTTTCTACTTCTTTTAATACAAGAGAAATCTATTTAGGCAACTGTAGTTTTACCAGACCTCTGCACAATTCTAGGCTTTGAAAACCCACATCTCTGGCCATACATGAGATACATCAGGCTCAAAAAGGCTGGAATGCAGAATCAGAGTTTTGGGTACAATAGCATTGGGCCTTTACTTAACAGTTTACATATGTGAATGTACTACAAGCTTCTCTATCTTAGCATTCCTAGGAAAGAAAGAATTTAGAAGTTCTGCTTTGTACACTTACATGGAAATTGAAGGACGTGGAGACTCTCTGTGAGTTTGAGTCCAGATTTCATGACTCACTTATGGCAACGTTTTCATCTTGTTTTCCAGACTATCTCGTTGTTTACTTCCACTGAAGTTGCAGGCAAAATTTCCATTGACTTCAGAGGAAGTCGGATGGCGCCAGTGAGGTTCTCATAGTTTTAGAAAGCTATCCAAATTTGTCACTAGCTTCAAGAATTTGGTCTGAAAAGTCCTTTTTTATGTGGGCTAATTACTGTGGGAATAAATACAGCCACTGTATGTACCAAGATATTTTAGCTTCTCTTCATACTGTAATTATATGTATTATCTTACATCACTAATTAAGTTCAAATGTTCTTTTCTTAACCCCATCATTAATAAACTGTAAAAAAACCTCTCCAGAACAAAACTAAATTAAAAATCCACTGTAGAGACCACTTATAAGAGTGTAGTCTGGTTGGGATTTTTAACTGCTGGATTTCGGATACAGCCTCAGGGACTCCATTTGGGTGGTCAAGTAATTTTGTCTGATGAGTAATAAACAAATAATTCTACACCCAATTCTGTTTTATTCCCACTGAGTGGTAGCTTCTTATGCAAGTAGTTCCACTTCAGTATTTAGGCATGCACTTAATCCCAGCTATTTATATGGCTAAACACCACTCCCCGAAACAAGGGATACAGTATTAGGCCATGTGCAAAAAAGCAGAAAATTGCCCAATAAAATGCAAAAAATCATATGTTGAAAAGATAGACATCATATTCAGGACTCAGACATCAAATTAATTATAATTTTCAGTCAAAAATAAAGCTTCTCAACACCATATCTTAATGGTTTTTTTTTCCCAAATTTGAGATGAGCATTCTTAAGATTCACATATCTGTTTTTTGAGTAACAGTGATATTTTTAATAGGTAGAACATCCCTGCTGTCTTGATCTTTCACGTATTCAGTACTAATGTTAACAGGAGCTATTTTGGTGCTAAGCATATTTCACTGAATGTTGTGCTGTTTGGTATTATCTTTGAATAGCAGCTGTCAAGATTTGCAGTTTCAAGAAGAAGATTGTTTATTTGGAAAAAAAAAAAAAGGAAAGAAAGACATCACTGTACCTTCTGGGCACCCACACCAAAACTCTTGCATGGAAAATATAGAACTATTTTCTTTATTAGCAGTTTAACTAAAAACAGACTTTGGCAGCTAATCTTCTAAACATCTAAACCTCATCAATTACTTCCCTCTGCTGTTGAAGCAAAAGTATGCCATTCTTTGGAGAACAATATTCAGGATGTGAAGTATGTATGCATACATTCTCATGTATGCATACATTTTCGTGTATGCATACATTTTCGACTATGCAGACTCTGGCAAAGATCTTCTTAGAAAAATGTTGCTACAGCTCTGGTTGAATAAAAAACTGAGCAGCCCAGTCTACGAGTTTTAGTCTTTAAGAGAGAGATTCTGACCCCTTTGTTCAAGCTAATCAGAATTTTCAGTGAGGTGTAGTCAGTATTGGTGAAAGCTGCAGCAGCCAACAGAGGCCTGGGGGTCAAAGCACCATGGAAAATAGACTGCTATCCTGTTTTTTTACCCTTGTAACCTTGCTGTGTTAAACTGCAGGTAGAAAACACAGTCATCCTCACTTTACATTAATATTTAAGCATCATAAAAAGTGCTACAACTGAGGATTGTTTCCAAACTCTTCTCCATTTCACAGCACAGGCAGGCATGAGCTTGTGCACAGGTACATGCCTATGTGCAATGATTCCCAGCACAGACTCAAAGGGCTCTCCTGCAAAGCTCCTTCTATTTGGAATACCTTTATTTTTTTTTTTCAGATTTCAGTTCAGTCAAGATAAAGACAGCTTACTTAAGGAAGAAAGATCCTTACTGACACTTCTGGCAAATTAGAGAATAGCATCTGAACCTCAGATTTCACAAACAGCATAAAGAATCTTGATTCAGGCAACTGCCTATCTTGCTGAGCTTCAAAGACTACATGCTCCTCTGCCTATTCTCAAGCCCTTTAAAAATTAAATTCGGAAAGGCTCATGCAGCTGTGCCTGGCACAGTTTTGGCTCTGCACTGTAAGGCTGAGTGCTGCTATCTTGTCTTGTTTGCTTCAAATCAAAAAATTCCCAAAATAAATCTTCAAAAACTTCCAGCAAGTACAATTTAAAAACAAAATATACTAAAGCAATGATATAAAAGGAAATGAAATGTGTTTTACTGTGCCTTAAGGTAACTTCCCATCAGTAAATTTTTTAATACTCCACTATGCTTTAGGATGGCAGAAACTTATAAAAAATAAATTATTTGAAATCTTAATAATTCATAACTATAATAATAAAAAGATTACAAATGAAGATTAGAAATGACAATTTCATGTCAAGTAGGAGAAGGATAATTCCCAGGATGTAGATGCATTTGAGGGCAACTGTAGTAACTGGCACCTCTGCATTAGCTCTAGAGATGCCATACTTGCCACAGAAAATACACATTAGAGAAACAATGAAGAACGTGTTCAATATTACAATAATAAGTGAAGATAAAGTAAACCAGTGACTCTCCATTGCTTCTGGACTGGCACTGTCTTTCCATAGCATAATTCTACAGAAAAACACCTTCTTTGTCATCTGATAAAGTACCTCAGTGGAACATGGAAGAGCACAGCTACCAAACTCTGACATCTGCAAGACAAATTCCCTGGTCTGAGATCCAGCCAACAGCACCTTAAACTCTTGTCCTGAGCCTTTGGTAGTGTAGCTTATCCAGTGTGATTTTTATTGTATACTTAGTTGAAGCACAGACTCTGAGTTATCTTGGGGAGATTTTTTACTCTGAAGTGTGAACTGGTAATAGGTGGGGGGAAATTTTTTTCTTCTCTAGTGTCTCTGTGTTCTTGCTGAATTTACTGGGAACAGCAGAAGCTCAGAAACAGTGAAAACAAGCCTCTGTTATTTATTCCACTTACGGTGTTGCAACTCTGAATCTTGTTGTCAAAGTGCATTTATTCAAATTAATAAATTGTATGTTTTGTGGTTTGGCTCAAAAGAGCCTTTAAAATCTATTATGCCTATGGATTTCTCAGATGCTATTAGTTTGTTTTCTGCAAAGTAGTCTATTAATAGAACAAGAATGAGGATTGTTTGACAATTAGCAGAAGTATATAATACAAAGCACGAAAAATGCTCACATTCTCTCTCACCTCCAGCAGAGGTTTCTTCTTTGCTTTTTTCCTCACTCAAGAAAGCAGTACTCTGGAGCCAGCACCCACAGCCTGTCTGTAAGTGTAGCTGATGTTTCTTTTAGGACAGAGAACAGAAAGACTTTTTACCCAGGTATGAACATAAATCTCAGTAGAAGGCATCCGTTCCAGCTTACTGTGCCACAAGGCTGGTATTTGCACTTCATTTGTTTCTTTGAAATCATCTGAGCAGAGGAGGGAAGTGATTTAGACATAGCTGTGCCCTGTGACGAATCCCATTTTTTTAAGAGCTCTGAAGGATTCCTCACAGAGTGTGAGAACCAGGCACATCCCTCTTCCGTTCACTTCGGATGGTGTTATTTCTTTAAAACATGCTACTAACATCTTGACCATCTATTACTTTTCTTAAAGAAAAAGGTGCAAGGCTTGAAATTATCTGAATTTTGATGTCCACACCTATTATACAGTGCTGCTGTCATCTCCAGTGGGAACGGAGCTGTTTTAACCACTCTGTTCTACGAAAGACAGGCAACTCTGCTTTAGTGTCAAGATACAGGAACACGAAGGTGTGGCTGTACTAAAGAAATAATGACATATGGTCGAACCAAATCAGCACAGTTAAACAACAGGTACCATGGAGTGTTTAAATCTTCTGGAAATTCACTTGAAAATTCCTCTGGAAACTAAAACATCTCATGATACAGGTACTAATGGAACAGAATAAATGAGACTGGGAGAGATGCACAGATCCTTGAACAAGCAGGGTAAAATCCATAATTAGGTACCCAGCAAGCCAGGTGGTATGTCATAATGTCCTTCTTTAATAAACAGCAAAAGAACAAGATGCAGCAAATCACTCAGGACAATCCTCTTATATTGCCTGTCCTGGGAAGTGCAAGAGTACAATGTTAAAAGATCCATTTAACTATAAACACAGCTTCTTAACACAAGATGTTATCCTTACACAGAGATGTCCAAAAACAAAGATGAAGGAAACATTTATTCAGCCACTCAGATTATCTGTATATTTGATAAAGAAGAAAGCTCTGCTATCCTTCACTTAACTAAATAAATAAGCACAATGATCCACCACCTAAAATTCTATCAAAATTTTAAATATTTTACCCAAAAATGTTTCAAACCAGGTGGTGTTACATCTAAAAATACAAAACACATGTGATTTTATTCCAGTGAGACATAGAAACATAAATAAAGACATTAAAATTAAATGTAGAAAATAATTTTGAGAATCTGGTTCAGTTAGAAAAACATGAAAGAGCTTATTACTGTATCTTGAGTTAAGTAAGCATGTTGTCACTCTAACAGACTGGTTTTAATTTGTTCAAACCACTCTGTTGGGATGATTTATATCTCAGTATTTCTGGCAAACACATTTAGTAGAGCTAATTATCTTTTCTGAAAGGCGCAACAGGTTTTTGTTGACTCAACTGCGGTGCAGAGTATCAATACATAAATTCAATAACTTTGAACAAGCTGTTAAAATTGGGTATTCTAATTAAGCACCTCCAATCCAAATCAAAATCTACCACTTTCAGTTTAAAAAAGGCTTTTTAACTTCCTTTTTCTATGATCTTAGTTCTGTGGCAATTTATGGGATGAAATTTATGGGGTGCAATGAGAGCCTCAATGACCCCAAAGGAACTCTGCGGTAGTTCACCACCCCTTCAGCCACACCAATAGAGCCCTTTGAGGGAAGGGCGATTTTGCTTTGGATTTTTCTGGGGGGAGTAGTTTTGTTTTGTTCATTTCAGTAATTTAGCTCACTGAGGAGCCCCACACGCTGCTATTCTTGTGCAATGACAATGAGGTTTCTCAACAGCTTAAACCAACTTTGCTACCAACATCCCTGTCTTTCCCTTGCGACCTCCACGCCTCTGCTGCTGGCACTGGCAGTTCCCAGGGTCTCAGAGCTGGTTCAAAGGGCTTAAGAGAAAGCTACTAGCAATTTCGGAAACCTGGCACTCTCATGCCAGGAGTAGTACAAGAGAGGAGGGGAGAAACACAGAGCAAAGTATGAAGACGGGACCATGACTGCACCGACCCAGCTTTGTTTAATTTGTCACAGAAGTGCAACCTGAGGGTATGGTAAACACCAGCATGGAGGATACAAGGCACCAGGGCAGAAAGGGTGACTGGAAAGTTCTAAAACCAACCTTTCCATCAATGCCAATGTCTTGAGTAATTTCAGCCACAGGGCTGAAATTGGCACACATGGAGCCTGTGCTCACAGCATGTCCTGGCACAGCTGGACCCCCTTCAGTCCCTGAAGGCTGGCTACTCTAGGGGAGGGAGGGGTAGGAAGCAGAGAATCCATAGATTTAACACAGCTAGGAGACTGTTCCCTGAAGGAAACATCTACAGGCTGTATTCAGACAGTTTTTAAATTCTTACCGTCTTTCAAGTAAAATTGTTATTAAATACACTGCCTGTTATATCGCTTTGCTGCTTGTCTTTTTACTCTTCCACTCTTTGCATCTTCAGTATTAACAAGCATTAATAGCTAATAAGTTTTAACAAGCATTAATAGCTAAACCTACTGCTTGGATTCTTTCTTCGGGTGATTTCTCACCAGGATGGTTTTTGTGTTTTCTATGAGCAGAACTGCAGACCAGAGTGAATACTTGTAACCCACATCCCCTAGTAAAGGCTATTCATGTTGAAGAAGAGAAAACACAATCCAGTCTGCAAGGATAATGTCATGTCTGGTCAGTGGAGGAGGCCCATGCACTCCCCTTAGTCATAGCCCCATTAGAAGTGATGCACAATGAGGTTTTTAAATCTTCTTTTAAGCACAGCATGCAAAAACAGAGATTGCCCCATACACTGAATTTATGCCTTCAAGGGAGAGTGATTTGAGCATTTTAGGATTGGAAGGGATTCTCAGAAATTTCCTAGCCATCTCATCAGGGAGAAAATCAACAGCATCACTGAGGGATTCAATCGTGTTCCATATAAATTAAGCTAAAAATATAGGGAAGAGAAAGAAAAAAAAAGAAAAAATATGGCACTTATAAGTTGTTTGTTTTGGCAAGCATCCTGCTCTATGCAATTCCATAGAAGCTGCCAGAGAGTTTATGGAAGGTTCAACATTTTTCTTTCAATCCTTTTGGCCCATTTCAGAGGACAGTGACCTGTGGGAAACATTATGTATGCTTACTCAGAAAAATATCTGAAATACCACTATAGACTCCAGCTGTTCAAACGAGAAGGAAGAATGATTTAACTGCTGGCCATGACCAAACTTGGATGACAATAGTTAATGTGGGATTCCCATTTCAGTAGACATTTACTTCAGCATCTGCGACATTCAACAATAGAAGGAAATAGTGGAAACCAATAGCAGGATTTCCTTTGAAAATTCACTTTTATTCCTTCTTCCCTTAAATCTCTTTATTCTTGCCTAGTAAAAATTGTATACATAGTAGCAGCTGGAGGGAATGCAAGGTCAGGCCTGGAAACACTTCAATCCATCAGCAGAGGGGTGTAGCTGTTGGTCAGTCTGCTGTCCTGCAGGAAAGAAGCCATAGCCTTCGCTTTGAGTCACAAGAAGCAGCCAAGGAGGGAAACATCCATGCTTAGATGGTGGATGTGGCAGGGTCAAGCTCTGGAGGAAAGCTGTGCATAGAAAACTCTATCAAGCAAAGCTGCTCAGTCATCAGTCTACAGCAAAGGCCAATGTATATCTATGTTTACAACAAGAAACTGAGATTCCGTCTGTGTCTGCCTTGGCAAGTGGTGGATTATAATAGGAATGGACCTTTAGAGAGACAAAGTTGTTCCTGAAGAGCCAGCTTCTCCACTTTGCTCAGTAGAGAGGATTTTACAGCAGATTAGTTCTAGTCTGGCCCAATAGGTCAGAAGACGTGTAAGTACATGAGGAGCCAGCTGGATCTCTTCTCATTGAAAGCTCTCCAGTTTGGTCAACAGCATAATGTTGTCTTGGAGTGAACAAACTGCAAAATGTGGGCACAACAGGAGGCTTGTTTCAGAAGCAGTTTACAGCTGCTGGTTCTCCTCTGCTTCACTAGTGAATGAGTTGTGAGATCAACATCCTAATAACAGTCAGAAAGGAGATGGAAAGGAACTACCAGCGATGATCCTTACCGGGACGGATCCTATCATCCCTCAGGGGTCACATCAGAGGGATGACTTCTGGTCAGGAGTTCTGAGATCGCAGCAGATCCACTGCTGAGAATACTCAAGCAGCTACAGCATAACACAAGCTCTCCATTATGACCAAAACCACCTGTGTGAGAGGGTATATAGTTTAACCACATGATAAATCTCCCTTGAAAGTCTCTCCTATCCATCACCTTTACAAACTTTTTGAAGTTTCTTAAGAATGAAGGCTAAAAAAATTTTAGCCAGACAAGAATATCGTGTTTAGAGCTGGTGAGCACTCTTTCTGTTCCTTTTCTTTTCCAGAGCTTATTATGGTGCAATGTAGTCGCACAAGCACAATGAACAACACTTGGTTGCACAAGGTAGCTGAAGGATACGGAATCAGCTCTTGGTTGGCTGCCTGGCTTCCTCTGGGTTAGCAGCAGGCTCCCAAGGAAACGCTTTGAAGAGTTCAGAAAGACCACTGTGAATAAAATGATTATATGCAACAGTGTCTTCTAACCCCTGTTACACGGTAATAAGCACAAACCTTTGGAAATGCAAGTGATTTATCTTCAGAAGACTACAGAAGAAGAAGTGCTTTTTGGAAGAAACATGGAAAAACGACTTGGCAACACTCATACCGTGCCCATTCTGCTGACACATGCCACACATGAAACAAAAAGGAAGAGAGGCTGATCTTCTTATACTCTGACCTGGCTGTTTGACTACATGCTGTACAAAACATAGTCAAAGACACAGAAATGTTACAAAAGCCAATGTCAGTGTTCTTACTTGTATATATACAGGCAGAAGAAATCAAGAATTACGGCTGAAACTCCAGCTTCAACTCATACAGTAATACTAAAAGACTTCTGTGAAAAGACAGGGATGTTTATATATTTAGGAATATGCGGAGCCAGTTAATGATAAGAAACCCATCTAAACCTGCCTTTCCCTATTGAGAAAACTCCTACAGTTACAGGTGTTTTTAATTTAATTTTGAGTAATTTTTCTTCCACTCAGATTATCACCTGACTAACAAACATCAGGGGATTTGTTACTGTCATAATTTCTTCACTGGATGCATGAATATACAGATTTAATTCTTCATGCATCACATACTGGGGGTAAAAATATAGGGAAAGAAAAAAAAAAAAACAAGGAGCAACTGAATTAATATGAATTTATATGAAACCGCATTGATTTAACTGGAGCTGAGATTATCTGGTCCAACAGCAGAGCAGGGAACAAGACCAAGTCTTTCTTTTAGTATTTTCTTTCTATCTTGTTGTGCCAATATCTTGCTATTTGACTCTGCTAGTGTCTAATATGCTTTAACTAGCATGAGATTCATTATCAGAAAATTCTTAATTTTAAGAGGACCTATTTATTATTATTGTAATTATTACTTTATCAAAAATCCATTTTGCATTGTGTGTGAAATTGTATCATGGTTCCCTGGCCCTTCAGAGCTAAATGTTACTAAGGCAATCCTTAAATGACCATTCTCATTCATTTTAGACAAGAAATCTTTCTCTTGATTTTGATCATTTCCATAACTGATGACTTCTGAAATTTTCCAAAGTAGGTTTAAGAAAAAAACACAGTGAACTTTTGGGTTCAATATCTACTGAAAGACATGTCTTAATGTCTTATCAGCTTCAATCTTTAGAACAGAACGTGACATTCTTGGGTTGAGAGGAAAAGCACAGGGAAAGAGCACATTGGGGCTGAAGCAGGGGTATGAGCAATAAGCACACACGACACCGTAAAGTCATCCTCTGCATTCTAAATTCGAGTAATGAAAACTATTTTCTTCTATCAAAGCTTCTATTAAAACTGACTTATGTAAAATTGGATGAAATCACAATTCGTAACCTCAAAGGAAACCTCCAAAGGTGTGTGTGGGCACACACAATCACGTGTATCACCACCTTTCAAAATGCTTCTAGCTTGCTGGTCTCAGAGTATATCTGTGGATATCTCAAATCTGATATGATTGTAGTGAAATTGGACACTTCATAAAAGGGCTTAGAATGAGCAAATGGAAACATGTGGCCTAACTCTCCTCTCACACTCATATCAGAGCAAATTAAGACTAACACCGGATTAGTTTTTTTGACAAGCTACAGAAGCTGTATGAAAGTTTCTGGGAAACACAAGGCTGTTGCAAATTTATGTTTAGCCTGACCAAACATTCCCAGCAGGATAGTATTTTTAGCGTTTTGATGAGAAATTATTTTCATTTTGAAATTAATTTTTTTAACGTAAAGAACTGTTAAATAAATCAAAAATAAACTTTAAATATATGGATTATCTCTTTGTCCTTTCTGCAAATGGGAAAATCTTACATGAAGTTTTCATTTCCATTTCTGTGGTGAAAAGAAATAAAGGCAAACAGTTTAATATAGTGCACAAGTGAATTCAACATGTGACAGTACAAAAAGTAATAATGCATTCTCCTTCCATGAGTCAATTTGGCTCAAACCCTAAAATCAATTAAAATTTGCAGACTACTTCATTACAGATAAGTAATGGTCGCCAGAAAACTTGACCAATTCCTTAAAGATTTCTTGCACTTAAACAGAGGAAATTTCAAGGAGCGTTACAGAAACTTTATGCTCCTGAGCCCTGATTAAAGACAACACATTCCCATTTGCAGTGAGTACTCTTTTCACTGCTAGAAAAAAAATAGCAAAGTAAGGTGTACTCAGTTCATTCCAATTTATCTTCACTTTAATTTTCCATGTCCCTCCTGGAAAGGTTGTAAAGGGTCTTAACATAAACTGTAAATCTAAGACATACTGACATAAAACTTCTTTCACTAATATGATAATGATTGTTTTGTAGCAAATAGAGTTCAGAGCACTCAGCCAGACCCTATTGGCTCCAGCTTTGACACCACCTAATGTTTCACATCTGGCCAAAAGGGAGTTAAAATGGCAATCCTTGGGCTAACTCCTTGTGATTTGGAATGACAATGCCTCTTCTCTACTCAAGAACAGATGCAGATGCCTCTACTGAAAACTGTTAGCTATCCGGAAAGGTTTAGTGATGTGTCCCTCTCTGCAACTACCTTACTGCTGCAAACTCAGTTTTTTTATTCAGTGTTGACAACTTTCAGAGATTTTCAGTCTAAGCCCTACTTGAATTGCTAACAAAAATTAAACTGTTGGATATTTATTTTTTTTCCAACTAAGATTTTTAAAAACTTCACAAGACATGTATGCATTTATGCCCAGTTTGCCATCTGTAATCTTCAACACTATTATGAATATTTATCAGTATCACTTGACAGTCTAGACTGCATGATGTGGCCAGAGAGCTGATCTAGTCTCCTCTACAGTAAAGAGAAATCTTCTCACTCTTTGAAGGTTTACTTCTCAATTTCTTTTTTTCTTTGTAAAGTATTCATTTTCTATGCTTAGCCTTCATTGAAAGACAGAATTTTTAAGGGTTCTGTAACATGAACTGTAACATAGACTGTTGTCTGGGATGTTTTAAAAGCTGCTAAAGTAACTCCTTCGTTTTCTTAGTTATCTATCAATCTATCTATCTAGGTGTTGCTGGGAAAGGGTTGAGAGCAGAAGATTTGGCCAGGAGGGAAAGTAGAGTTGTCTTCTTTCAAGATGACCTTGCAGCCAGGGAATGCTAAGAATATCCAATGTGGAAAATTTTGTGTATTGTGCTTGCTTTGGGTTGTTTTCTGTCTGTCTTGAGAACTGGAGTTTTTGTAGAGGATAACAGAAAGCTGTCAAAGACTTCAGGCCTTCCTTCACAGACAGGCTTGGACGAGAGATGAGGAGCTGGGGGTTATAGAAAGCACAGCAATGTGAAGCACTGCACATGCCCCAGGCCCTTGGAGATGCTGAGGGTGGGAATGTGCTCCCAGCTTTTTGCCCCTGCTAACATGGACTAAGCTTAGCAGTGCATGTGTCCCCTCTTGTTTTTGGGAATCCTCCAGCCAGCAAGGTGATGGAATAAATCTATTCTTTGCCCTTCAGCTGTGGGTCATGGTGGCCTTGGCTACTTGCATCTATCAAAGCACACACTAGGTTAGACTGAAAGATAGATTAAACTACCCAGATTAGACAAGTACATGCCTGGGACAGAGGGAGGGAGAGAGTAAAACTACCAGTTTTACTGGGTAGAGTGTATTGACGGCATCATTACTGGATAACTCTTTATTTTGGGCACAGGAAAAACACTTCAAAACCCTCTCTGTCTTTGATGGAAAAGTTGAAGGATGCGCACAGCTTCAAGATGCTCTTTGACTTTTACCAGGGAAAATGCCTTTTGAGTGTTGTCACATAGATAAGCTGCTGGGAAAAAGCAGGAGTGAAGTCATAAGGATGAGTTATGTTGTGCCAATTCTCATAAGGAGAGAAAGGATATTGCCAGGCCATCGCCATTAACAAGTTCTCAGACTTTTCCCGCATGCTGTGAAGGACTAAGTCATTGTGTTGGGGCTGCAGTGCATTTCCTTCCCAAACCTGAGGCAGGAAACGGGAGTGCAAGGAAACAAAAGAAGAAAGAGAAGTCCAGAGATAGTTCCATTATAACCACATGTGACACTGCAAAATACTTCCTTTCCTTTCCTCCACAAAAAAACCCCATCTAAATTAAACTGAGCTATGAACCTGGACAAGAAGTGGTCTTCGGTCCTCCTTGAAGTTGCCCTCTTTTACTCCATATTCAAATTTTGTCACATGGTTGCTATTACTTATTCTTTCCTTTCCTGCCCAGTAAAAAGTCTGAAGTGCCTGACTAGTCAGCCAGGAAAAAGACATAGAGAGACTACTAAGTTACCAGAAAACCCTCCTGATTAACTCCCTCTCAGTTTAAAGGGGATTCAATGGATTTTTGCTTAAAAATTTAATCTTTTTCTTCAAATTACTTTTCTTTTCCTCCTTTTCCCTCAGCCAAATATTACTGTTCATTTTTTCCTGGAAAGATATCCACTCTGGTCTAGCAACTGAAGATTAATAAGTCACTGTTATTGCTAAATCAAAGGCACTGGAGGAATGCTTGCACTCCAAGCCTTCATTGACTCCAGGAGACTTTGTACAGAGACCTCTAGGGGAAATATAATATGAGACTAAACAGTAATAGCATTTATTCATTCTTCTTAGTGCAATAAGATACACCCAAAGTTACTCCATATTAACCGAGAGCATTTTTAGATTTCCAAATATATTTTGTGCTGTTAAATGCATAGATAAACAGCTTGGGGATACAGTTTAATAGTTCCCCTCAGTATTAATCATCAAACCACACACATACACAAAAATATTATTCACACTTCCATTGAAATAGTTAAATACTGAAATTTAAAAAGGATCTTTCCATAACAGGATTGAGAATATTACCTCTGGGCTAATGTGTACTGTAAAGGAAATTAAAAGAGGCTGCAAAGCAAAAGTAAAAGTAGAGCTGGCCCTTACTTAAGTCAGTGACAAAATTCCTTTAAACTGCAGTAAGACAAGAATAAGACCCAGCAGCCTGGATTGACTACAAAGCCAAAGGAGATTTTAAAACATGAGTAATAAGAAGAGAGACCAGTACAACGATTATTAATACTAAGAAATTAGAAACCATGCCTTTTAATATTTAAAACACTTCTCCAAATACACACTTTAATTTTCTTTAGGATTAGTACAATGTTATCAATACAAAAGCAAGGATCTATCTTCTTAGTCTAATTGTGTTAGTTTTCCCTTCACAGTATACATGCATTCATATTTCTGTATATCTTTACCATGTGTGCCTGCAGAGAGGGAAGGACCACGGTTACATGGGCAGGAAACAGAAAATGTTCCATTTTCTAAGCTTATCCTTGCCTTCAAATCATTACAATGCCAGATTTTATCAGGAACGCTGCTTTAAAAAAATTAAAGAGAATTTCAGTTCCAGATGGAGTCTACAGTGATGTTACAAAGATAATATAAGAAACAGAAAGTGGAAACAGATGTGTCATTTTTAAGGAGATGGATTACATTAGCGTAAAACTCTCCAAATGTTCTGTGAGTTGTGACATCTGCAGCAGTATTTTCGAACCTGGGTAGTTCTCTCCCCTTCCCGCTGTGGGTTTCCTGGTTTGGATGGTCTTTTCTTCCTTTGTAACTTCACAGATTGTAAGGGACCATCTAGCCTGACCCTCTCACAGGCTGTAGGACTTCTCACAATTAAGTCCTAAAAAAACCTTGCCTTGAATTGCAGTAGTAGACAAACTATGACAATACTTGCTAGCCATGCTAATTAATTTTTTGTAGATAGACAGAAAAGCAGAAACCAAATGTCTCAGGAGAGCCATCTTCTGATCCTGCTCACAGGACTGTCACCACTTTCCCTAGTCATTATCTCCTCTGTTGCATTGCTGTGATGTTTTATATTTTGATGAGTAACCTTCCCATACAAAAATAAATTATTGTCTTTCTTTCTGTATCAATACATCAGACAGGAACCACCTGTCCTCTGACAGCTGCCAGAAATGATTAAAATGTGAGCTATCACAATGAGGTTTTAGTCTATGCTATATTACCAATTGCCCCTTTCATGTCTCAACCAGAATGCCCAATGAAAAAACACTTCAGTGCCATTGTCTTTATCAATGAAACTTATCTCAATTTATTAAAAACAAGGTATAAAATGCTGTTTGCTGCACACCTATGTCAATTGATGCTGACACTAGGACCTTCCTTTCATTTTTCATGTAGAAGTTCTTCAGCAGCTTCCCACAAATCCTCCAGCTACTGCAGTCACCTTCTTCTTCCTTTAAAACATTAGTATGGCATTAATTTTTCCCAGCTGTAGATTAGAATGAATGTTTACAGGGAGGCTTATCAAACTAACTTATTTTAAAACGCCTATTTTGAATGGTATGTGTTTGATGTCCTTCTTAAATACTGGATGACATGATTACACACAGAGCAGTTCTGCCTCTCTGAGTCATAATGGACAATAATAGCACTTTCCTTTAGCAATGGAACAATATAATTGCAACTTTTCTTAACATATTTTAAAACTTCCCTCTTACACTCCACATGTTCTATCTCTGTGGAGGTTTTTTCCCCTTAACAACTGTTGAACAGTTTCTACCTTCTTTAAGGTCCCTTCCAACACAAACCATTCTATGATTCTATGATTCTATGATTCTATGATTCAGACTTGTACCACTATCAAATTTGCTTTTTTTCCATTTTTATATAAATTTTCATTCTTACTGAGTTATTTTGTTTGTTTGTTTCATATTTGTTTTCACTTTCTCTTTGAGCCAGGGTTTCATTTTGTTTTGTTTTGTTTGGATGGTATTTTTTTAAACCAATATGGCCTTCTCTCTCATTTGTGGTTTTTGAAGCATTTGGTAAAATATTCCTAAGCAGTTCCCAATTATCATTCACATTTTTCTGTTTAAAAGCTTTTTCCCAAAAGATTTAGCTCTTAATTGTTTTCAGCTTTATGAAACTACTCTTTCAAAGCACTAAGAGAGGGGGAATGTGAAGTTGTTTTTTACATTTTTTGCTAGTTTGAACACTCTTTTGCTTTCATATGCCTAATATAATTTAGGTGAAGATGTATGGCTAAGCATTCACAATAGCATCAACACTGGGTTTGAAATTCCCTTTTACCTAACAAGGTAGGTTCAGGAGAGGGCTCAGTGTTCCAGAAACATTTTCAGATTTAAGAAACAGGTAAAAAGAAATTCCTACAACTTTTATAATGTTGAAAATAGTTATTTAAAGAACCAGTTGACATGGTCTGTTCTGTTACTTGGTGCTGCAATATTCTTAGAAGAGTAAAGTTAAAAGCAGGGTTTGATTCATCATTTGGTACCAGGTAAGTAGATAAATATTCTTTCTGCAAGACTGGTCAGATCTTCTCAAGAGACATACTCACCACTGCACTTCAGATTTTCACCATTCCTCTGAAACGTTCCTCAAGTGTCGTGACTTTTTCTGGATGCCTGGTGAAGAGGGATGCAGGCTTTTCAGCAGAACAACCAACCTCTTTAGGGAACTGAGAGGAATGGGGTTTCAGTTACATCAGTTTCTGTATTAAAAAGCAATAAAGTTTATAGATTTGAAAGAAGAATACAATTAAAGTTTGAGTTTTTGAATGCACAAAGAACTGGACTACATCTCTGAGCAGGTGAATAATCACACTGTCAGCCCTCTGAGTTGGCAGATGCTTCCATTTGCTCAGAATGAGTACAACTGGGTAACAATATTTTTTTAGAAACCATTCAATCCCAAATTTTTAAATTAATTCAGTAGTGACATGGGTAAAAATAAGAAACACTGACAGAGAATAAAATCTTTCTTCTTACTTATATACGAAGTTAAATACATTTGAAACTGATATTTATTGCTGACCCACTGAAATAATCCCAGAAGTTTTTCTGCAGTGTTACAAAATTCAATTATGGGCTTTGTTTAATGATTCAGAGCACAATTTGGATCATTTTTCCAATGAGCTCCTTAACTAAATAATCACTATTCTCCTTAACAGGATTAAAAGATATGTAGTAACTCACATGAATTACAAGAGCATTAGTGGCAGTAGTCATTTGAAGAGATCCAGAGTGGAATAGGCAGAAATAATGTGGATGCCAAGATCAATTTCCTTATTTTTGTAAGAGAGCTTATGCTTCCAAAACTAGTGAATTGAGAGACTGTCAAGATTATGCTGCCAAATATTTTCAATAATTTAGTTGGAAGTGATAAGGGGTGGTCACTTACGGGAGAGATTCAAAGACACGTAGCCTTCAGGTTTAGTGATATATCAAAACTGTTTCCAGACAAATTTTCGGTATGTGGTTTGGATTCTCCCTTTGACATAATCAGCTCCATCTCTTAGTGCTAACATGCTTTTTCTGTGTCTGGTCAGTAAGGAAGATGCAGAGGGGACCTGGGTAGTTGGGGGAGGGAGAGTGTTTTATTTACAGTGTAGGCATGGAGATGTTTATTCTTCAGTGGCAAACACATTGACACATCAACCACGGTGCTGAATGTTCCCAGTTGAGAACTATTTCAAGAATAAGAGCAGACTTTATCTGGTCAGTCACCTCTATTTTGTGTACCAGAAGAAAGGAACAGATTTTTTTAAAGCAGTCAGTCTTTGTTTCACTTATTATGTCCACAGAGTGAATGATTTAAGCAGGTAATCAGAAAAGTTTGATAACTGATTTGAATAAAAGAAAACAGAATGGAATTATTAGAAATAAAAATACTGTTTTCGCTTAAAGAAAAAAAAAAGTTTTCAAAGAAGGTGTCATAGACTGAAAGAAAATTTTGATTTAGAGAGTACATCCCCCAAAGTGTCTGTAGTAAGAGTCTGAGAAATAAAAAACTACATTTTAAAATTGTTAAGGCTCTCTTCTAATAGCCAAAAAAAAAAAAAATGTTTAAAACTATAGGGACTTTGGTTCCATTTATTAAGGAAATAATTTAAATCAACGTAATCTAGTTCCTGAGTAAAAGTCTGAACAGCCAAGTTATAGACTGGTTTTGAGGGTACCCTCAAACTCCTATTGTTTTTCCTCACTTCATATTAAAACTCAAGACAATAATTGGAAATAATCACAGGTTTGAAATTTGCTTTCCAATCTCCTAAGGCAGTGAACCTAATTATGAGGCTGGAAAGTCATTTTTTTCTGTGCTCCAAAAAATATTCAGATAACTTGCATAAAGCAAAACGCCACTGATAAAATGGGTCAGACTTTATAAGGATACTTAGACAAGATCACTAGAGCACTCTTTAATGTGTACAGTGCTGTTAGAAATCTTTAGAGTTGAAATATAAATCTCCCACTTTCTGCAAAAGCACTCTGATCTCTGGCTATTATTCAAAAGACTGCTCAACACACACATCCCAATGTGTTAAGATGAATCCTATGCGATCGCTAAGTATTAGGAGCCCCAGAAATCACGCAACTGGAAACAAAACTTTCAAACCACTAAGGCAAGAGGAAGTCTAATTTCTTGACCCTAAACCTCATTAAGCAGAAGGCAGGCTACTGACAGGAATTTACCCAAACCAGATGAGCTTCTGGTGCACACTCCAGCCCCCAGCTCAAGAGACTGAGATTGTCTTTTGCCAGCCCCTTCTGAGAGCTGTTACATCAGATGTGCTCTCAGGAGTTGCATCATATTTCTAGCTCTCCATCCTCTACCTATGCACCAAAATTGCAGCTTTCCTACTACTGCAAATCTTGCACACCATGTATATATGTACAACTCTGAAGTTACCAAAGCAAATTACCAGTTTCTGCATGCACAGATGTGTTCAGAAAGGCCCAGTAAAGCTATTCAATACCCTCCCAGGCTTCTGCTGCGTTTTCATGCCCCAGTGACCACTGGGGTTCCACCTTGTGCTGAGTCTCTCTCAGCTGAGACCAAGTACAATGTTTGGTGGTCTTCTCTTCCTCTGACACTCACATTATTAACACCAGCTCAGGAATTGTGCTTTACACTGTCCAGTTCAATTTTATAGATATTACTGTCTAGCTGTCTGGTGAATTATCTTCCTTCCTTAGCAGCTTCATGACGGATGGAGGTACTAAGAAACTCAGTTTTTCAAACGGGAGGAGTAAAATTATGATCTTAAATGTATTTTGAAGTTCTAGTCACTTCCTCAGTATGAAGGAGCAGAAGCATGGACAAGAATGACGATAGGGAAGGGAAAGGAATGTAGATTTCCAATAATAGAGAGATACAAAGAGCAAAAGAAAAAACATATACATACATACATAAGCAAATAAAAATGGAAATCAGTATGAAGACAAAAAACACTGCAATAGAAGGAGGATTCTAAGAAATGGTGGCGGAAAAGAGAAAAAAAAAGCAATAAAGTATAAAAAAATCCCCTTCAATCAACTATATTTTTAACAACCAGTCTGAAATTAAACATGAAAAACCCCAACCTTTTAAATTAAAAAATTCTGTTTAGAAATGTTTTTATTGGGGAAAAAAAACATGATAAAACTTTAATTTTATTTATTTTTATAACACTTAAAAAGCAATAAGTATTTCTTTTTCTTCTGCCTTTATCAATGGGTATTACAGTATTTCCGTTCATACAGAAAAAATGCTTAGCTCACTGAAGTGAACAGAAAAACTGTATATGACCATTTAAGTACAGAAATGTCACCTATGCTTTTACAAAAGATACAAGTAGAACATTCCCAACCTGGTCAGGCGACTAAGCTTGGAAAGTTGCGACAAAAGGGAAAAAAATACAACTGATCGAAAGAGTTTAATTAAGAGATCCTGCTGGATTGTGTCAGCTTTCCTTCTATTCAGAATTTAATCTGGTGTAAGTCTGAAGCTGCCATGGATAGAGTAATAATGATTAGGGAAAAATATAAAGCAAAAGACCTTCTCATTTAATTCTCATTTACGTACTATTATGTTGCTCAGCTGGCTCTCAAACTGGGCGGAGGGAGAGATTTAAGAGAAGTGGCAACTCATCTGAATGCCAGCAGTTTTCCAGAAGAAAGAAGAAAATGCATTTTCTTTACAAAAACTCAGCTGCTTCAACGTGGCAGAATATGTCTGCGAGGAAAAACCTCGACGGTGATTATAGTTGGGAGACTGAAGGTTTGCAATTGAAAAAGGCTCCCTTCTAAATGGATGAGACATGTAGGAGATCTCTTTCCTCTGCTGGTAATGGGCACAGACAGCGATGCAGTGTCACAGCTGCCCCTCTCCCCACACCAGTGATAGCAGTGATGCTGCGGACAAAAATGAGATTTCCCTGGGTGCACCTAGTGTCCGGAAACCAAATAGGAAGGGACAGTGTCAATGAGGGTTTTTTATTAATCATAGGAATGCTGAGGAGATTTTCGAGGAAATGAGAGTTGTGAGGAGACAGACTGCATTGAAGACTAAGGGTGATGTCTTGAAATTCTGGAGTCAAAGACAAAATTTCTCCTGGCATCTGCAGGGCCAGGAGCTCATCCTCTGCATGGAAAACAGTGAATGCAAAACTTACTAAAGGGAATAAATAATTTCCACTTAGAAAGAATTCTGTTAGGGAATCCCTCCCCCTGATAAACATAGTATGATGATTTAAAAACAAATCTTTACATTGCCTACAAAGGGTGATGTAAATTAAGCTTAAAATGACCATGAGAAAGAGGCTTCTGAAATTATTGAATGCTTGATATGGCAGCATGTTAACTTGTGACAAGATTCACAGGACTTCTCCCAAGGCTGAATAATTTGGAATAAACTTCAGAGCACAACAGAGGTATGTTAGTTCTGGTATGTCAAGGGAGTTACTTTGAAAACCTCTATACACACCCAGGCACCAACATGGTCTCCCTAAAATCCAACACAATTGAATAATGTATCTGTAGCCAGCCCTGGTCATAGTACACACATAAATCATCTTATTTTACCTAGTAACAGGAGAAATGTTACTACTGAAACATTAGGAACACCAATACCCCAGAACAGAATGAGCCTGGATGAGAAGCTTACATCCCAGTTTCCAAAAGCTAAAATCTACCCCAGCTTCTTCCCTCTCTGCTGATCTTCCTCTGCTGAAAAGTGACAGTGATTGATATCTTCTCCCACCCAAAGTATGCTGTGGTTATTTCTCCTTATGGTTACAGTTAAGCTAACAGCCCAGCTCAAACACTCACCCATTTAGATGAAGTATTTATTAGCCATGAATCCTTCTGTTCTTACACCACCTCAAAGTTCTTGTGTACGTCACTGAGGAACACAAAGGGAAGGACTCTGGCATTCAGTCGGAGGCTCCAGCACAAAACCCTCTAACAAGGCGAACAGGCATGGAATGGCTCCGAAAGCCCAGATGTTTAAACCATATGAAGCTGCAGAAGAAAATAAAGAGCAGCTGAGTTACAAAGGAGGGGAGGATACAATGTTTGTGTATGGTTAAACTACTGTAAACTTTGAAATCTGTATTATGGATTCCATTAAGGAACCCATAACTTTGATTTAAAAGCAATAGTCGTAAGATTCTTACTTCGCCATCATTTATGGTATAATGAGATGGTACGTTACTAGAATCCCACAATCTAAATAGATGGATTTCATTTAAACTGTCCTGATGAAGAGTAAAATTGAAGGAAAAAGGAAATAACAACTTTTATTTGATGCCAATTTATTTTCATAGGCTGCTTTGCACAGCAGAAACCTAGGAAGATGAAAAGACAGGGAAAACTTTTCCCTCTCTTCCACAATGGAGAGAAACTTTTTAATGGTATTTGAAGGGAGGAAATGACCTACTTCCAGTTGCTTCTATATTAAGAATCTGGCTACGTATCCAAGAGTTGCCTGAAGAATCAAAGCAATGTACAAATTCAAATCAGGATTTATTTGTCAACACATTGGTTAAATAGAAAATTTGTTGCTAGAGAATGTGCTGTAAAAATGAGTGCTTGAAAGTCTGCCCCAGTAGGGTCCTTCAGGGACATAACTCCAATGTTCGCCTTGTCTCCCCCCCGCTCCCTCCTGCTCTCCCTTCCTCTCTCCACTCTGATGATTGTCCTGGGGAAGCAGAAATCACAGGAGCATTATGGCTTCATGCCCACCTTTCAGGTCAGCTTTTTACTCCAAAGAACCCACAAACCGAGTCTGCACAAAGTGCAAGCAGGGCTGTTGTGGTATCCAATGTGGTTTTTTTGCAGGGATCCCCTTCCCACTCAATGAAGTCCCACGAGTTCACCAATCCACCCCTGCCCCAAAACTGCTCCTGCCACAGGGTTTTTTTCACAAGATAGAGCTTCTCCAGGAAAACTACCATGACCAGAACAAAGTGGCTGTCCTAACTCACAGATTCCATTTTAAATAAGCAACTGGTGAAGGAGACTGGCAGAAGTCTGGAGGGCTCATCTCCTTGCTGGTTAATCAACACAGCACCAATATCTGCACACAGCGTGCACAGAAAGGCCGCTCTCCTCTTCGTCCTTCCCAAGAATAGTCCATAGAGGTTTATGCTTGGGATAGCATCAAACAGATGATAGGTCACATAGCATCACTTCTGGGGCTGCACCCACCCACTGCCAGGAGGAAGAGGAATGAATGATCCAGCATTTGCATGTTATTATCTCGTGAGCAAGCAGGAAGGACACAGGCGACTCCAGAACTGTTAACTTTAGTCTTGAATTTTAATTATGGACATCATATAGTCTAGAGTAAGTTTTACAGTAATCAAAGGGTGCTGTCCACAAAACCTATTAATTTCTCTACTTTACGGCTCAAATGGCCACTATCCCCCTACTAGTCTGTGCTGCCACTTGCCCGCACCCTAGGTTGTGTTTCTGGCATGCTTCAGTTGGCTCCCCAGGCATGTCAGTCCTCTCCAATGTCAGCCCACACTCATCCCCTCCCAAGGCAAAGGACTAGAGCTGGGTGGAACATTCTAGGTGAGTGCCAGGTCAGAGGTGCTGAAGTTCCTCCAGCTTCACTGGAAACTCTTCCCCTTGATCCTACGCCATACTCACTTTTTAGGACAGATTATATCAGGAGCCCATTAGATTCCAGTGTGACTTGAGCCTTCTTCTCATCTCTTCACTTGTAGCCTACAGACAAAATTTTGGCTTATTCTTCCTAAGTCTGAGCCTTTGCATTCCATTTTAGTATATGTGTCACCTTCAGATGGCTGGAGCCCTCATGCTCATCCACCCTTGTAGTTCTACCCTCTAATCCTTCTACCCACAACAGCATCATTTCCAAATCTGTGTCATCCGCTCATTCTGTAAGGGCTCCCAGTGTGTTGCGCTGAGTCCCCAAGCCCAGTGGAAGCTGAAATCTGCAAACAAACCCCATCTTACTGAATATCTGGAAAAATAGATATTTTTGTTTCCAGCTTTTCCTTATGGAGTAACATCCACTAGTGTGCACATATGCTTCTCAGATGTGTCTACCCCTGTGTGCACACACATAATATGAGCATTAAAAGAGCAGGCTTTAAAACTGCTCAGTCATTTTGGTAGTTTTGCACTCTCAGCTATTGAACAAATGGTCTGAGCAGCGGAATTTTGTTTGGGATGACATGTTTTCAGGCTGTAAATTCAAACTATGAAGAAACTTTGATACTCCCATTCTTGTTCGTATTCTAATGTTTTAAACTGCTCTTGTTGATTTATTAGGCTTTAAATAATCATTGCAAGAAAATTAGAGCCATTAAGTACTTTCAACTCGTATAATTTTAAATCTAAAGACTTTCCACCATCACTGCCTTACAGTGACACCTTCTGGAAAACCTAGGAGGAGAGGGAAAGCTGCTCCATAAAGGAAGAGAGTGCTTAGGGGACAGATGTGAATCAACAGATATCAGCTTTGGAGCACTCATTCCTGGCAGACTTTCGATATTCAAATACATGTACAGTGCTGTTACAGACACCCTACAGTTCAGCTCTCCCTAAGACAAAAATCTATTGCTGTCTCATTAACCTGGCCATGTTTGTTTTCTTTCCATAAAATGGTGCTAAATTGTATGATAGGCATAGTATTATTCTTCTTAACATCTCACAGAGATTAAAAATAAAAAAATAGAATTAGGTTTTTTTGCTGGATTACCATTTATTCTATTTGAAATACTATCTAAAAATATTGCTGTATGCTGAGAGAGAAATTTGTGTTAATACTAAGTGTTTAAGGGACAACAGTAGCTGCAGTACATGGGTTTAGCTGATTAGGCAACTTGCTTGATCAGGCAAGCAAAACAGGGGAAAAAAACCCTCAAAGTTCATTAGAGAAGACTAGCAGAAGATGTGAAAATGCAGCTTCCACTTCTAGAGAGCAGTTCAGCTGCTGACAACTTACTGTCATGGCAGAGCTCCCAGTTTCTGGGAGGCTCCCTCAGTGTTTAACACACGAAGGAGTTACACCGGCATCAGCAGCAGTTTCTGAGACCACTCTCAATACACTGTCACAAGACTGGCTCTGTTGTGTCTCACCAGACTTACAAAAAAAGAAGGCTTTGAGGCTGGCTACCATTTAAGCAAATGAAAGTTTTACAAGGAAGGTCTGGGATCTGGGGACGGCCACGTTTGGTACATTAGCATTATATGTTGATGAACAGCTTGTGTAGGAATGGTGTAGGAGTAGAAACAGTTTATTACAAAAGGCTCTGTTTTCTAACTGAAAACAGAGCTGCTAGGCCCCCACAAGGAGTATGGCAGGGTGATTTTCCAAATTCGCAACTATTGACGTCACAAGAACCAACTCCAAAATATCTCAACATCCTTACTCATGTTGTCACTGAAGACCCTTGTGCCATGAGTGTCCATCCATTTGTATAACAGTGCTAGCTGTAAATTTCCAGCTCATTAGTTAGTATATGCAAGCATGAAATCAGCATAGCCATGATGATTTAAACCAGATGAGGATTGACCTTTAATTTGGACACAGGATCATGTGGGAGAGGAAATTGTATTACATGAGAAAGAGTCATTACAATTATCAAAATAAAGCATTAGTCAGGTGAGCTCGGCTGTACTTGCAGGGGACTGAACCGTGTGCCCGAAGCCACCAGGCTGGGCTGGCTCTGACTCAGCCCGGAGCAAAACACGCGCTGGGTGCTGCAGCTGCCGAGCTCTCAGCCCTGTGAGATGGGCCAGGCTGGCAGCGTGGTGAGACCTGCCACCCACGCAGACAGCCTGCTCCTGATGGACCTGACAGGGAGACACCCCACGTTTCCCATCTCCAAAGCAAGTCAGGCTGCACAATTCATCTGTCTGGTGGTACCAGACCAATGGTGCTACCACCAATGTGGTACCGGTACGTGGCCGAAACCTGCATTCAGTCTCAAGAAACTGAAAATTGTCCCAGTGCTGCCAGCAAGAGGGGACTTCAGTCTTCAGGAGTCTGAGGACTGCAGATTAGCCCAATTTTTCATTTATTTCCAAAGATTTCAGTTATCCTTTGTGCGTTGGTAGTTTCTTTATCTGATTACATCAGAAAGGGCAGTTTACCATTCCTAAAAATAAATCGTATTTAACACCACAAAAAGGAGACTTTTCTGTGGAGACCCAGTTTCCAGAGGAAAAGAGAAGAAAAATCCACTGAGCAATAAAAAAAGGTGTCATATATTGAGGGTTGATCACAGATTTGGTTTAAAACCCATGAAATTTCCAAACTTGTGATGACAAATCCTTAGAATTTATTAAGTCCTCCAGCTTCACCCAGGTGAGATTTTTAGGTAGACAAACCCACAGCAGCTGGGGGTTTAGAAAATACCATATACTGTAGGATTTTCAATAAAGCAAAGAATGAGTCAACCCAGATTATATTTCTATATAAATCTAATCTCTTTTTGTCTGTCTTGTTATTCCAAAGGCTGTGCTCTTTTGTAGCAACCCACTACAAAGGAGGCCAGAAAGTGGTGCAAAATAGGTGTAATATGGAGAGAGCAAGAGGGAAAGAAACAAAACATGGACTCGCTGGAACTCATGGAAGCAAAAATGGAAAGAAGGAGTAGCAGCAGGTATGATCTATGGCTAGTGAAGAGAGTTCACCACAGTGGTGTAAGTGAAAGGGGCTTAGTGCTGGAACGCAAACTGGTGGCTCTCTTAAAATCTGATTTCTTTTTTTTTAAAAAGGGGAGTCAGATTTGTCACAATAACCTCAGAACAGCTTACAATAGCTGCTCCCACTGAGGCTCTAGAAACACCACTGCATTAGAAGCATGAGAAAATGTAAGAGGAAAAGGCTTTTGCAAGGAACAGCTGAAGATGGTGACTGTGAGGTTTTGTTTTTCCTCAAGATCTGCTGAATTATAAGCAAAAATTATTCAAGATACAAGGGATGCATACATTTTTCATTGGTAACTATGGGAGTCACATAGCTATAACAAGAAGTTTATTTCAGCCTAGATGCACACCATTGGTCTTGAAACCATGAAATGAAAGACAGAAAGAGAGAGGGAGACTGAGACACAGAAAGAGAGAGCCTGTGCATTTGCAAAAGGACACAATATGCTGCCTGTTATTGTTTGTTGAAGGACAGGGAGCCTTCTGTGCTGTGAATGTAGTTACTATAAACTGCCACTGAGAAAATATTTAAATGTAAGCTTCTTTTCAATTCAAGAAACACCCTTCAAAAAGAACCCTTGGACTTTAATAGTAATACATATTAATTTACTACAACAATAACCAGAAGTCAGTTTGCCAGTTGATGTTTTGCTTTTACTATAAAGCTTGAAATGGAAACTGTGGCCTTGATGAAAACTGTAAAATTCCAGTAAATGGGATTAGTCATCCTTTTGTGTGCGCCAGTTCCACATATCAAATAACAAGCAGTGACACCCTCAGCTACCAAGTGGAAGTAAATATACTTCAAAAAGGAAAAAAAAAGCCACAGAGAGGATGAGTAACATTTGACATTTTCATGTACGGAATTTCTGTAAATGTCTCTCTCCCAGGGGAGAAATATCTTCCAAAATATTTGGTTCATTGTGCTATTTCTCTTTGATAGAGTACTGTGAAATCCAAAGCGCTGAAATCCTTAATTAAAACATCTTAATATTTACCTCTTTGCAACCTGGGATCATTTAAGGCTTTTCAAATCAAGATTAGTATAACTAATGGCAAAGGGGAATGGATTTCAATCTTTAAGATTCCTGCAGATTGTGGAAAACTTCACTGCCTGATCTCTCTCCATCCAATGTGGTAAGCCTTTTAATTTCACCTTCAAAAGAAGAGTTCCATTGAACAAGCAACTACTCCATTGAGGAAGCAGATATTTCTCACACTGATAGTGTAGGTCTAACCACTCTGGTTTTGATGGAATATGGTTAATATTTCCCTCCCAGATCTCACTGTCCCCAGCAGAAACCTCATATATTCACTTTCTTCTAATCTTGGTTATACAGTGTGTTTTGTCAAAGTCTGATGCATGGTGCTGCTTGCACAAGTGAGGAAATCCTATTGAAAAAGTTGCATATATTAAATTTCTGGGTTAATTGACTGTTGCTATTGAGTAAAGCACCCAACTGTTATAAGATTTTAGCATACTAAATGGATCTTCAACAGATTTCCAGTGGAAACATGCTGTCAAGCACACGGTATAATAGATACAATTCTTTTGATCCATGGTCAAATTACAGGACAATAAAAATCCATTTAAAATTTATAGTTACGAATTTCAGTAATCGACACAAAATGAAAACAAGCCTAGCAAACTCAAATCCTTGCAAGTGCATAGTGATTTTGTTATTCTAACTTCATGTCATGGATCAGAATTAAAAGTCCCTTCACAATGCCTCACTAGCATCAGTTAAATCCTCACAATTACTGGTAGCTCCACAGCACTGGAAACACCCCAAGTAATTTCTCTCCGTCATGCAAGAAAGCCATGCTTCACAGCAATCCCAGTCTTCAACCTGATAAAGAAGAGTCTTCCTCCAGAAACTCAGCCCTGGATATCTTCCCTTGTCAATGTTAGTATGAAAGTCAGAATGGGAGAGCTCCAACATCCAGGACATGCATGAACCATCTCTAAATGGACAGGTGAAGTTCAGAGAGTGGAATCTCTTCTGCAGTGGCAAGATATCACAACAAAGGGCCACATCCCAGTCTTGCCACCCTTGCCAATTGGCCTGACAGAGTAGGGTACAGGTGACAAATGGACTGAAGCCATCACAAAATCCACCTGCTTGGCTTCTCTTGGACACCCACAGCAGGAGACTTATACCTCAAGATGCTTTAAGTAATAGTCACAAAAGGAAAGGGATTTTTTTTTTTATTGCTGTTATAAACATTAGTTGTGCCACATTCCTATTAGAAAGAATGAAAATTTACTTTGCCTTTGGAGAAGGGGATAATCCATACTGCACCACTGGGCAATTCTTTGCACATTGCATACAGGCATTTCATGGACTTCAGTTTGGGATCTAAAGTATTTCACTGCTTAGTTTTCACAAGTTAATGTCTTACATTTGAGAGCAGCTCTTTTCAAAGCAGTACTAAGTTGAATGAAGAAAAATATAGCCCCTTTCACTGCATTCACTGGCAGGCCATGGCAAGCAATGCCTGTGGGTGAAAGGACAGCCAACACAGGCTGGCCAAGGTAGTTTATATAACAGTAGGAAAAGGCTGTGTTCTCCAGGCTCACAGTAATTACAGCACTTAGGGCACAGGAAGCACACATATGCTGCACAAAGCCTGGCAAACCCAAGTGGGGCTGCAGGCAGAGCTGGTCTCGTTGCCAGCAGAAAATCACAAACGCCATCAAAATTCTCCTTTTAAGCTGCAGCTGGCTGACAACTGTTTAGCAGCTGCAGGGGAAAGGAGGAGAAACAGGGAAATTCTTCAATTTAACAGCATATAGCTTTGGTACAAATAATTTCAAGGAGAAATGGAAGAAGAAAGCAAACACATTAAACACGCATTCTCCCCCATACTCCCACCATTTTAGAAGGAAGTAAGAGAATTGCAGGGAAATAACATGGCTATTTACAGACACCAAATTTCTATACAAATTTACTTCTGAAAGACCAGTGATAACAGAACAGCACAAATTATACCCTTAGCTAGATAGGAGAAAGGCTGGAGTTTAACTGCTCTACAGATATCTAAAGAAGACCCTTCTAAGTCTACAAAATACAAATTCACAAAACCCATCAATTTTGACATTTAAAGAAAGCAAAGGAAGACAAAGAGATGACTCAGGACACCTGAATTGGAGCATGATTACAGTGTGAGACACAAGACCCACCATCGCACTGCTCTAGGCTCATAGCATCCACTGATGAGAAGATGTATCACCCATTAAGCTAAAAAAAGATGCACAAAGGAAGAGTGGGTTCTGGGAAAGAATTTCCACTAAAGCCACGCTGGCATGAGTAGCACAGACCGCATAGTCTGACACAGCAGACCCACCACAGAATAAAAATTAGTATCAGAGCTACATCGTTCCCCAAGCTGCCTGTTAAAGGGGACCAATAGGAGACCCCAGAGAGAAAAGACAGAAAACCAGTATAGGAGACCAATAGAAGGCCGCAGAGGAGAAGATTTGGAGAAACATGTTGCTGGTTTTCTAAACATATTGATATGGGAGATTTAAACTCATATGCTAATCATTTTCTCATTAGAAGAGTGCTGTTGCACTATTTGCAGATTAAGTTACTACTCAGCATGTGCACTTTGTCCCCGATCTGTCCCTTAGTAGGAACATATTGATACACACTCCCTCATATGGAATACATTAGACATTAAATATAAAAGCTGTTTTTGTTTTTATATAACTTCACACACAGAGAAAATAATATCCCACAGACTATATATTAATCATGTTTACTGATCTCTGCAGAGCATTAGTACACTTTGAAGTCAGCCTATTGTGCCAAGCCTCTGTCAGCTGAAGCCATAAATTTTATGCTTTGCTCCTTGTGTAACTTTTCCTTTCTCTCCCCATCCCAGCCCTCAATGAGGCAAGGTTAGATTTGAGCTAGATGCATTTCTATATTAGCCTGCCAAAGCGTACAAGATGTGTGAATGGACGACTTCAATTTGAAGGTACATGTTCAAGTACCCAAGTCATCTTTTCCACCCAGTAAACTTCTCAAACAGTCATCCTTTTGAATTGTTCTGCAACAGAATGAAAACTTTCCAAAAGTACAACTCTGCCCATCAGCACATTGTTAGATAGCCAAGTTTCAAGCCTAAGGCTGCAAGCTACCTTCAGAAAGTAGTGATTATAAGTAAAGTATCTGAGATATGGTTTCTGCCATATTGTGAACCATAGCAATAACACATCTTTAACGGAATAGATATTTTGCATCAGAATACAAAAACATGTTCCAGTTTGGAAAAAAAACCAAATCAACAACAACAAAAAAAACACCAGCTGCTAAAACAAAGCAAAAAGATATGCTGATAAAACTGAGCATAGAGTTGTGCAGAATTTTCTGCCCTAAGACACAATGCCATCTAGCAGCGGAAAAGAAGTTGTCTTTCAGCCATCAGCTAGTGTAGGCATGCACGGACATGGCATCCAGAGGGTCACAGCATCAGCCAGCCAGCCAGCGGCTGGCACTCCCAACATCTCTCTGCAAATCCTGATCCACTAGGAATGTCTCTTGAGAGTCTTTCAGCAAGAGTCACTGAGAATTATTATGAAAGCCGTGTATGAAGGCACGCACTGGATGCCCAAACATAAGCATTGCTTGATTAGAGCCGCTCAGGAAAGTCATGCTTCCACCATCAGCACCAGCTTCAGCAGAGCAAACAAATGCAGTACTACAAAAACATAACCCTTTTCCTTCACTCAGAACAGAAACACAGAGTGCACAGAAACAAGAAAGACACCCTGAAATCTCGGCTCTAGCTGGCATGCAAGTCAAAGTTAAGGAAGGAAGACGAATTTTCCCTGGAGTCACATCAGCACTAGTGATTGTTTATGGCTATGCATAGTAAATATCCATCTGCATTGCATTTAAAAGTCTAGGCTTCTGATTTTGACCCTCTGAAGAGCACTGAAGCAAGCTGCTTACAGCAGCCTGAAACCAGTGGTGAATATACATGACTGTCAGTATATTTTTCATAGTAAAAATTATTTCAGTCCCTAGTTGCCATCTGACTACAGTTGTTTAGGACCAAAGATGGTTATCTCAGCTGGAAAGGACAAAAATTAAATGGCCTTGAAATCTTATTGACAGTCTCTTTCCTTTGTCTTCCAAAAAGACAGCCCCCACACAGCTAGCCAAACAGAAGTTTGCAGAGTACACAGAAAGCTAAAGTGCCTCTGAAACTACTGCTAGCACCAAAAGTAGCAAAACTAGCAAAACACAGCAGAGCACTTCAAACATATTAACTTAATTTCATTTATTAATTGTTTGATTTAGTTTTATTGGTGTGAAGTGGACTTACTGCAGAGCCGATGTTAAAAGCCAAGCTGCTGTTCTGCTGAGTGAACCTGTTCCTTCAGGATGGAGCCAGACCAGCAAGCAGGGAAAGAAAAATGTGCCACCATTTTGGGTGGGGGAATCATGAAGGGGCTTGTATTTGCCAAGAGAGGTCTCCAGGCAACCACGATGAGAAGCTGCTCAAACATCACTTTTCTTGATGGTGGATAGGTTAGGAATGGGAGTGTGTGAGGGGCGTTTAAGAACAGGGTTATAACATAATATTCTCTCCCCAGCTCCAGGAAACTGAAATTAACTCAAGAACACCTGGAAAGCCATTGGTTTGTCTCACCAGGGGCAAACAAATGTCTTTTTTCTGGCTATGCAGCCAAACAAATACGGCCTCTCTGAGTGTCTGAGCTATGTCATCCCACGCCAAGGCCTGTGCTGGCTTTCAGTAAGAACAGGCTTGAAAGGTATCTGTCTCCATCCCATTGGAACTGCCTGTTCCATGCTGTGTGTATCAACATTGAGTGACAGAACCTTTCCCCAGCCTGTGATCCTCACCATTTTCTACTTTGCTTTTTTTCTGACATTGTCTAAGGACAAGAACCTCAGATTTTAGTAAAGCATTGCTAAAATATTAGAGAAAAATGCTACATTCATTTTGAAACTCTCAAAAAATCTTAAGAATTAACAGTGTCTTCCTATTACACCCTAAAAATACACACATCGAAGAGGAAAAATTATATGATGATCAGTATCATCAAATATATTAGTAGGTGAGGCTAGTCAGTGTTACATGATTATGTCATGAAAGATTCTGGTATTAAAACAAATGCACATTATGCATAAGGGAGTTACTAAAGTAATAATCAGCCACCTGAACTCTAAATTCCCACTTTTTAGTTTTAGATCTGAAATTTAACCTCATAGGAGTAAGATTCGGTGCATTAAATAGAATGGCCTCCTTGAAAAAAAGTACGGGCCAGCACGCTTATTGCATCCCTATTCACAGTGTGCCCAGAGTGCACACTCTCTTTTCACCACAGTACGGATAAAGATAAAAGATCAGAGATGCTTTCGAATGCTTCAGAATTTGCTTCTACTCTGAAAGAGTTAGTTACCAGGGCTGTGATACAATTCAGAGGCAGTTTTCTGATGAAGCTGAAATGGCCACTCTCCGGGGCTGGGAAAGGATGTTACCGCAAGGGTTCCATTAGTCACCAAAGCATTTTTCTCTTAAATGTGTCAGTTTTTGACCTTGGAGGTCAGCAACAGACTGTGCATCTGTTGTTGGTTGGTTTTCCTGAAGACTCATATCTAAGAGCTTAGGCTGATGTTTCCCTAATTGCATTTCCTTTCTACAACAATTTGCCATGGCCCCATTCAAAAAGGGGTTCATCCAACCCGGAAGTGCTTTTTGAGGCACCTGGGGACAGGGTCCGCTCCATTATTTCTGGCTGAGAAATAACTGCCAGGCAGAGCAATCGCAAACCTTTACATCCCAGTAAAATTAACCAAAGGGATCTATTTAGAACAGAGGAGGGGGAAAACCCAAAAATAATATACCACTAAATCAGAGCTATCCTACAACAGCAAGGTACAAGGGAGCTTGTATCTCCTTTGTGGCTTTTATTTGCAAAGGAGCTTTTATTTGCAATCAGCTACAGGCAGAGAGCTCCTAGCATACGGAAAATGGTATAAGAAGGGAAGTGACAGAAATTATTACCAAAATAAACAAAAACTGCAAGAATTAAATACAGACTTTTTTTTCCGAAATAATTCAAACCAGTGGATGAAAACTACCAAAAAAATTTCTTTATTCAAGAATCTCTCTTCTTGCAAAAGACAAATACTTCAAAGCAGGAAGAAAACACAGTGACACATCAGGGTTATTGATGGTAAGTGTTCTTGTTTCCAGTAAGAATTTAGTGTGTGTCGGGATTGCTTAAATGGAAGTAAAAAAAATACAAAAAATACTTCTGCCAAATACAAAGAAGCAATTTTTTCTTGCTTTTCCTTCCATGTTTCTTGAATTTCTCCCTTTTTTCTCTGCATATTTTAAAGCAAATACCTTTAAAAACCTGTTTGCATTCACCCAAGTTGTGACATACAAGAAAGGTAAAACACTAAGTATCCTATATATGTCTTCTCTGTGCATAAGGCCAAATATCTCCAGCACATACCTCTGTGCAAAACTATACAAAGCAGAAAGCAGTCACCATGGAGATGACAGACACAAAATATGGATTAATACCAGAAATTAAAATCTGACATCTGAGAGTTCCTTTTTCAAAAAAAAAAAAAAAACCAACAAAAAACACAAAAGAAACAACCAAACCTACACCACAAAAACCATGCCAAATAAACCCCAAACAAAAACACCAAAAAAACCCCCAACCAAATAAACAGAAAAATAGCCCATCTGCTCTTAATTTCCTGATTTCATATCCTTAAATCCCACCAGCGAAAATGTAACTTAGGAAAAATATTAAATGCACAAGCTACCTCTGTGATCAGGATTGAGCATAAAACAAGTTTACACAGACACAAAATAGGAAAATTTTCAAGAGACCACAAAAAATAACTTGCACCGACTTTCTGGGAAATTGCATATCTGGAAAAAATCTATGACATGATATATGTGATCCTGTGGCAATACTTTATCAAGTAGACAAGCCTTTTCAGAAAGCTAAATACAACCTATTCTTTAATGTCAGAGCATTTCAAGATTGAAATCCAATGAAAGTATATTTACTCTCAAAGCTCCTCTTTCAAACTTTATGAGATAATTGTAAGAAAGAAGTTGATTTTGTAGAGGGTTGTATAAGGTGGCTTATTCTTCCCTATTCACTAGGTGGCACTATGAGTCCACCAGTGAATTTAAAGCTCGTCAGTATTTTCTACTCTAGTTGTTGCCGACGTCTGTCTGAAAAAGCAATGTTATCGTTTTCAGCCTTCTTTAAGAGCTCTTCTGGGGTTTAACTTGACATGTTTTGTCATATTAAGCAGGAAAGCAATTTTTCCAAAATAATTTAAATCCACAAAATGCAGCATGTAGATATATCGCTTTACATTTATATTGCTCTGAATGGTGATAAAACTTCATAAACTGAAAGATCTAGCATGGGGGGAGGAAGAAACAGCAAATTTGTGCCTTAAGCTTGACATTTCTAAATGTTTAGATAGAGAATCTGAGCTGCAATAATAGTAATAATATATGGTACTTGTTTGTATCTATTTACTTACTGATTATTAAACTGAAAGTAATAGCCCATGTAGTAGGTTTGCTGATCTTTATGGAGAAAAAAAAGTCAAAATGATGGGAAATGAAGTTAGAGCCTGACTTTTCTTAACCTGAAGAGCTAATAACTTGGGACACAACGTCCCCTGCTTTCCACTGATGACAACACACTTTCAGGGAGGGCACATGTGCCAGCCAAGGGCTTCTCACAAAAGCTTGCAGCAGGCCTGATGGTACAGCAAAACACACTGAAACCTGGTCTGATCTCTAACACTGGTTTGGCCAGCAAGCCAATGATTCACGAGGCTGATCACAAAGACAACTGTGGAAAGAAAAGCCAATTTTATTTCGATAGCAAAGGAAAGCAGCAGGCCCTGCTGTATGCCTGTGCTGTTTCTCCAGCACTCTTGGTGGGTTATTTTTCCTGGAGACCCCTCCAGCTTCTCTGTCCGTGGGCTGTGATGCAGTGGGTGCAGCCGGGAGCTGGTGTGGTCTGTATCCAGCACCAGCCCAGGGAGAGAAAAAGCAAAGTAAAGCCAAAATAACAAATAGCTGTGGCACTGCTCTGTCAAAGTGAAGACCAATGGTTGCCCATGAAAGGCCCGAGCCCCCTCCTCTTGGGGTCTTTTTCCTGATGTGAAGGCCATGTACATCATGAGCAACAGTTTTTAAGTGGTCTCTGGTCTAGCTATAAAATAGAGCTACTGGCTGCCACTGCTGCATGTGAGACAGGGAAAGGAGAGGCCAGGGCAGGTCTGGCAGGTACCCAACACAGAGGGGAGAGGAGCACAACCTCTTTCAAGGCCTTATGAAGGCCACAATTCATATCAAATTTGTGTGTCACAGAAAAGAAAGGCCCATTCACATGTGTGTCCTAGCATTCCCACAGGACAAACTCGAGCCTTGCCCAGAGAGTAAATCATGTACTGGGTTTCCAAATGACCAAGAACCCTTTGGAATTATGTTTTCAAATACACTTACAAGTTTGACTACTTCTGAAAATCTGGATCTCAGGTGATGAAATAGGAGATGGGACAAATCTGACTCTTAGAAGGTGTCAGAATCATAAATATGAGAGATGAAAATCCCTCCTAAATCAACCATTACATATTAAGCATATCTTCAATGTTTCCATGCAGGACATTTTTAAAAAATCATATATTACTCTTCACAGGAACACGTGCTTATGAGTAATTCCTAAGATCCTTTAAAAGTATTTATTTGAATGTTTTTCTTCTTCCAGTTTGTCACTTGCTCACATATCAAAAGTTCAGAAAAAGGCACAGAGCACCACTGTGCTCCCAACCAGCTCCTTGAATAGTCCCTTGGCAGCTGTAACTCAGCAGGAAAGCTAAGCTGCTTGGATGTGCTAATTAGTTGGCAGGTCTCCTCAAATTTTCAGCAGTAATGCTTAGTGCTATAGCTCTGTCGCCAGGCATACACTTTCATTTTGCTGTTTCACCAAGCAAACCCCGAAAAAGGAAGAACAAGTGCTGAATTTAATAGGAGTTAATGCATTACTTTGCAAGTGCTTCATGGCTGAGAGTCTAAAGTCTTCCTCCCAGCAATGTGACTGGGACAGCTGCAAATCTCCAAGTAATGACCTCTGCTAAGTGAGTCAGTCAGCCCAGTGCAACTCCCAGCAGATAAATAACACCACGTATCTCCCCTTCAGCTATTTACTCAGGCTTGGGAAGGAAACAGGGCACGTGAACCTTGTCCTGCTGTAGCTGCACACCACCAGCTGTACCCTAATGAGCGGGCATGACGTTAACCCTGCAACTGAGACCTTGCAGCCACACTGTGACCGGATGTCCCCGTCACACAAACTACCCGAGGGCACTAACAGTCTCCAACAGCCATCAGTTTAAACACATTTTAGAGTATAATGCTCAGTCTCCTCAACACCAAGGGTTCCTTCAGGCAGAGCATTACCTGGCACATCACACATTGTGTGCACTGCAGGAGGATATTACAGTTTCCAGAAGAAATCCTGGACAAAACCAGAGTCACCTCTGAGCACTGGAAGGGTCCAGTTTTCAAAAGCTTGGGAATGTTTTTATTCTCTGTTTCAGCAATAAGCAATAATAAGTAATTAGCACCCTCAGTATTATTTCCACATCCATTTCCTGGACCCCATTAACAAAGTGCACACTGAAAAATTTCTCTCATGGGTAAGTTTTCTTCTGCAGCTTTTCCTTATGGCCAGGTAACAATGTAAGAGAATTTCAGTAGGCTGCAGGGAGTAGAGATAAGCTCAGTTAACCTGAAAAGGGGTATTGTAATCTACAGATATATATCATAATTTGCACTTGCTCAAATTAAATGCATGAGGTCAAACATAGCACATGAACATACTGAGAGCGTTGTTAAGGTAAATGGAGTTCATCTAGTTTTGTTTGGATGATTAAGCATTTAACCACTGCTCACACATTTTGGATAAGCGGATTTATCCTTGGTTTGGATGTATGTGTATACCACTTCCATACAGTCTGCCTGTTCTTCCCTTACAGTTGAGAAAAGGTCAAGAAAGTAATTTCAGCCTTCATAAATAATTTTCAATTACGATGCTCTAGCAAAAGTGGCATTTCAGATGTCATTTGTGTGGCAGAAAACAGCTGACAGTAAGCGTGGCCTGTTGAGATGACAGCGCAAGAAGAAAAGTTATGTTTTCATGGAAACGGTGCAAAGAACCAGAAGTGTTGCTTGTCCCTGTTTTTAGTGTCCAGAGGGAGAGATCAGTCACAGGGAGAACCAGTAGCCAAGAAACAGCACATGCATATCTGGGCAGCTGGGGACAGGACTGGCCACAGCCACCCCTGCTCGTGGCCAAGGCAAAGGCACCTGCCAAGACAGGGGACCCACAGCAAGGCTTTCCACCCACAGTGGTCCCAGCCTGACAGTTTTGAAAAATACTCCCTTTAAAATCATTAGGGATATAGGGTTTTTTATAAAATATCATGTCTTAAGGTCTATAGCTTCTCTTCCTTTAGACCGACTTATGCCAACAGTTAAATTCATGTCTTTCAAAATAGTATCTGCAGTAAGAAGGTAAATTTAAGACTGCTTGTTCCACTAGAAAAATACCAGATCAGTGAAGCGATTCACTTCTGGTATTGCAGTTCCTACTTGTTCAGGAAGTCACCCTTGGTTTGGAGCTGAACAAGACGGCAAATATTTACCCATACCACCATACACTGAATACTGAGATATTACCACAGTGCTTAAAACAATATTTGTTACCTTCGTTTCCAGACATCAAACTGGGGAGATAGTACAAAATTCTGAAAACAAAATGCTACTGCTAAACGTCTATGTTGCCGACCCCTGTTTTTTCCAAGAGATAATTTAAAAAGGTCTAATATTTAAATATTTGCCCTGTCTTATCACCACAGGAATATTTGAGGCACTACAATTATTTTTCCACTTTTTATGCCGAAAAGACAGCTTTAACTGGTTGAATTTCCCACACTTATGATTACTTAATATCTTCAAATTTTTCATTATGTATGCCCCCTGGGATTCTGAGGATTAAAAGGGGCCACAGAGCTGACTAAAGGTAGTAAATATGACTGTGATGGCTTCCCTGGGTGACACCGTCTCCCAGGGATCCCGACTCATCACAGTCTTTGACCAGGCATGCAGTTAGCTAGCACAGAGCCAGAAAAGCCAACATTAATATTGTCGTCTAAGATCTGTTTAAATACGTTGCAAACGCACCCAATTCAGCTCAGTTTCCAACCAGGAGGTGGCAATCTTGTTTCATATTTGTGCTGTTTTCAGCCAGACTCCAGCATCAGGACGTAGACCTGTGTGTGCCTGCAGAATAAATAATGAAAACCAACTCAATTTTAAATTGGCAGCTACATCTTATTATAGACACAACATCAAAAGAGAAAAAGAAACCTCATCTCTAGAAATAAAGATATACTTAATTTGAGCATTCCAACTGGTTCTTGGTAAGTAGAATTATTTTGCAACAGGTCTTTCATTTATAATTACACTTAGGGCTGAGAAACTGATCATGGGCCTATTTTATAGGCAGAACTTTTAAAGTGGAAGTAGTTTCAATGGAAAGCTCTTCTTTCTTTACAGAAGGTGGGATTTGCCTTCGTCACAAAATGAGCAGAGAGGAGCTCTGTATGGGAAAGATGGTGTAAATTTTGCTTCCTGAAAGGACCTGGAGTAAAATAAAAAATTAATAGGTGTCTGAACACACAAAAAGGTTATTTGAATAGGTACTCAGGAAAAAAATGCATACATTACAAAATAATTCAGCCCTGATCTGCAGAAAAAAATGAAAATAGTTTCCTGCAAATAAAGAGGAAGGAGCTACTTCTTGCACAGGGCCTGCTCCCACACACACCACCTTATCCAGTGAGGGAAAGGGGAGATTTACCACAACAAACTCTGTGATCCTTATTGAACAGGAGGAAACACAAATCAGGGATGATTTTTCACTTCCCGAGCTCTACTCTTCTGCCACAGCATCTCTGTACATTTTGGGGAAGTTTGGCCATTCTCCCTTTCCAAGGTCCCGTGTGTACAGAGACACACCAAGAGACAGAGGTGTATCACAGAGAACAGTTTTACTGGGAACTTTCACAGGCATCACAGCTGTGCTTCTGCTCTCCAGAGGGATGACTGTAACAGGCAACACTTGACAGAACGTGATATTTTTCACCCCAGAAATGTTTCAAGAAGTTCTATGTTCGGAGGAGAGAACTTCCTCTGGCAAGCTGTGTGTGAAGCCAAGAGATCAGTCTCTACAGAGGTCTACCATTAGTAATAAACCATTTTATTTCAGATGTTGCAGGTTCCACAACATTCAACACTAAAGGAAGAGCTCGTCCACAGACAGCACCAGGAGCTGAGACCTCTCAGCAGTGCCCCATGACGTGCTCAGCGTCAGGATCCCCACCACTGCCGAGTCAGGTGTTCCGTGTGCCAATGCACTGCTGCACCTCCCAAAACAGGACCTGAAATGGGCTGTTTTCTCTGGGACTCAGCTGTGCCTTGCAGCAGATGCTTTTTCATCATCCTGTCAATTTTGTCAAAGAACTGTCCTGATAACTCTAAGCAGTCCTGTATTAAAGGAAACAAGAGCACACAAGAATAGAATCAAAGAATTTCTGGTGCTTTGAGGCATCATTCATTCAAGCCATGCTGTAGCTGCTGATGCCCAGGGTTCCTCATGCCCTGGCTGCGATAGTAAATGGATGAGTTTGTGCCTGTTACAGCATCAATCTCTCCATCCTCTGCAAGAGGCTACTGTTCTAGGCATCAGTACAGCACAGTGACTGTAAAGGACAGAGAGCAAGAATTAGGTCAATAAATTATGTGTTTCAAAGCACAACAATCATTATGTTGTGCACAGACGTTGGCAGTTTATTTAATGAAACGAGAGTAAAGACCCCAAGACCAGTGGGTGTGGAAACCTTCAATTCACAGACGTACATTAGCTGCATACCAACTCAACATAAGACCAAAATAAATCACTAAGATAAGAGAAGTTTCCTCCTGGAGACTGAAGAACCCTGGAACATCTGCAGTGAAAAAAAATTTAGTTGAATATGTGTTTTGGATGCTTTGTAGGAAAAATATCTGCAAGAGACTGAACATTGACACCCGGGATGTTTCCTGGGGATTAATATCTAGGAGAGTTAATGACCCAGGGAAAAGCTGAGGGTCGTTAAAACCAGTCAGTCATCATGTCATTGGGAAATGCCCTCTGCTCAAGTTTGTTACGGTTGCTGATAGCACCCCTCCTTCCTGGTAAATATAAGAAAAGAAAAAAGCAGCAGCATACTTCTTTCTGCATTGCCAGAAAGCCCTGCAGCCATCCCTCTGTGAGAGGAAATGTTGGGGGAGCACCAACATTGTGCTAAACTTTGCAAAAAAACCAATACAAATTCTCCCCTTGAATTTAGGAAATATTGTTATATTTCAGTGTGCTTAGATTAGGCATAGTTGCACGTGAAAAGTCTAGGTCACCTTTCAATAAATGCTCGATATCCATCAGTTGAAGTATTACTTAAGAAGTCTTTTACATAAAAGATTAACTTTTTAAATAAATGCAGCTGCAGTTATTAATTGCACTTTTAGCTCAACAGAGACAGAACAGATTTCTGTCTAAAGGCGCCCAAATATCACCAATTATTAAACCCTGATTTGGCAATGAACATTGGGAGAAACATACTGCTCTGAACATTTCATTTGTCTGAGAACTTGCCAGTAACAAGGGCAAGTACAAGACAGGCAACAATTATAGTCATGTATTTCCTGCTTTAGTTATACACCGTGATACCAGTACGGGAGGCAGCAGCCAAAAAGCAAAGTCACAATTGCCCTGCAAAAGATGTTCTTTCAGGGAAACCTGCATCTGTGTTTAAGTTAGGGTAGTCAGCCATAAAAACTGGAGGCAGTAAAGTTTCCTTTAATGAGTAGATTTGGTAGTGAAGCATGTCTAACCAAAAAATGCATGTTTACAAAACCTGAACAGAAAGAGGAAGGGGAGCACAATTAACAAAGGTAGCTTGAACAAACAGCAGCTCTCAGTTTTTAGTTACTGCCATCAAACGACCTTAAACACCAATTTTAATAAATCTCTGTATTTTCTTCTGTAGAGAATCCTGCTCCACTTTCAACCAGGAAAGCTTCTTCCTTCTCTTGACTGAACATATGGCTCTTTTCAAGAGAAGCCTCTTCCTGCTTGCAGGAAAAGGATGCACCACTTCTCCTTAAGACTTTGTTTGGATGTTGCTCATCATTACTTTTCAAGATGTGCTGGGCCTGAAATACTCAGTACAGCAACTTTTACTGGAGGAAAAGCGGAATACTTATTTTTAAGTGGTCCTACTTTACAGCCAAGTGACTTAGTCTTTTTTTTACTGTTAGGGAATTTCTCTGCACTTAGAAAAATAAAAGTTCACCAGAACACAGAAGGATCTTAGGAAGTTCAATCCAGCCTGCTCCCACGAGAGATAATTAGGCAAATAAATTTTCCCAGTGTTTACTTCTCTTCCAAGCTTCCCTTTCCCTTTCTCAGTGTGACAATCTTAGGCAGAAGCATCCTTCATCAGAGAGAATGGAAGAGAAATTCAGCAGCCTCTACAGATTAATCTGCACATGCTGAAGTTCTACCTGACATTTCTGTCATCAGCATTAGGCACACAAGTAAAATTATTTGCCACATCAGCCGTATGATACCTTCTTGAAAGGGTAGGGTTCAATGTAAGGGTTAAAATAAAGATGGAAAAGTGAGGCAAGAGAGAGGGAAGACTGCCAGCAAGTCAGAAATCTCTTCCAACATTTTATACAAACCTTCTACTTTCTGAGTTTAGCTGGAAATCTGTGAAAATCAGGTGCTACCATCTGCACATTTTTGACTTAAAGTAGTGGCAATCAGCACAAAATATATGTAAATACAGGCAAACAAAAAAAAATCAGCCTAATAATTCTATTATGGCAAACCTGCAAAACTGGGAGAGATGAAAAAGAAACATGGAAATTCAAAACAGAGAATCTTCCAATTTCTATGGCATAATTTTGTTGAATATCAGGCACTACAAGGAGAGCAAACATCAGAAAAATCAAGAAAAATTAATCTTTATTACTCAGTGGATGTACCTATTTCATGCATTGCACCACGGTGATTAGGAAGATGATGCTATGAGCAGACCCAGGTCTCCTGCCAGATGCAGAAGCAGCCACCACACTGCACCTGGGCACCAGACTCTTCACATTTGCTCAAAGTGCATTTTCTGCACACAGGAAGCAGGTCTATGAGAACTTTAAGGTAGTACACCCAGGACAGTTTCTTGGAAAAATAAAAAAAGGACTATTGCAAATCAAAATGATCTTGTGGAGTTTTTTTAAATATCATTTGCCAAAAACTGCCAAAGTGTACATTTCTGACTTTGTTATGAGATCTCTCTGCAGCTTTATTTTTGTTATTACTGCTTCTACAGGTTCTGGGGAACTAAAAAGGTCATGTACTCTGAAAACTACAGCAGGAAAACCAGAAAATTATAATAGCTCCTGTTTAAAATACGGTCTTTGTGGCAAGTACTCTGCAGAGATAAGATTGCTCTTGCCAAGGCTGGGGGACAAAGCAAGCTGCAATAACCTATATGATGATAGCCTCAACACGTGTTAAATTTCAAGCTTCAAGCAGTCACCAGCTGTGACAAGAGTGACTTTTCTAAAAATTCCTCTTTAGTCATCATGTGCAAGTAGAGACTTACTAAAAATCAAAACCTGAAGACTGGAAGATTGTTTCTTCTCAAATATCCATCCCACATCTATGAAATACGTGCAGAATGGGGGTAACATTTCAATAGATGTCAGATCCTTTGCCCACCAGGAGCTTTTACACAAAGCCAAGAAAATGATAGGGAAGGGCAACAGAGAATGACCTGCTGAAATGGAATACTATATTGGGTCATCCTTAATACAAACAATGCAATTGTTTGGGGTTTGGGAAAATGACAAAGACTTTCTAGAACCTCCTTAAACAGCCTCTGTGAGCCAGCAGGGTTGACAGCCACTGCCACGGAGGTCTTTGCCCTTTCCACCCCCAAGACCATGTGTATGATGCCTGCCCCGCCAATATCATCTGTAACCACAGCCTGTGCTGACCAAAACTAAATGTTTTTCAATTTTTTCCATCCAAAGCCACCAAACCCCGCCCCCCACAAAAAAACCAACAACAAACAAACTAAACAAACAAAAACTGTCAACAAAAACCCTTCATGCAGCTCTTCAGTTTAGAACCCATTTTCAGAAATACATTTTCACTCTCTGGAACAACTTGTGGAGAGGAAAAGAAGCAGTATCATTTAATATAGGGACCACACTACTATACAGGACTTCTCCCAATTTAAAATAGGAGAAGTTGCTAAGAGTAGTCAGAGAAATTGTGACAATGATTTTTGTAAAAAAATGAGCTTATCAGGATGGAAGTATCGTTAGCTAGCAGGTTTCAGTGGTAGTCAGAGCTGGTAACAGATTAGCCTCTGTACAGCAAATTAACAGCCTATTTAATAATATGCACTAAAACATACACACACTATAATTTTTAGAAATTCAGGGAGTTGACAGAAGACAAGAAACATTTGCTCAGGAGAACAGGGCTGGGCGATTTCCTTCTTTCTTGACCTGGAATGCCGAGATCTACACAAAGAGAAGCTCTGGCGATAACACTGCCTTCTGTATCTTACAAATTCATCATCTCTCAGTCTGTCTGTTAATTTTGCCAGACAGTCATGCATCTTATTTTTGAACATAGCTATTCTGGAGAGGAAGGATTAAGCTATCATAGCCCGAGGTCCAAGAAATTAAATTTGCTACTTCTCTGAACATCACTCTGGGACTGTCTTAAACTTTTCTGGGGCACGGGGGTGGGATGTTGGATTTCTCCAGCCCTGCTGTTTTTCATGTGCTTTCACACGGGAGAGAAGGAGAATGCAGCCCTTACACGTGACACAGAGTGCAACTGCCAGGCAGCCTACCCTTCTGCAAATGCCATTAGGAACCTTTCTCTTCAAAAAACAAACTTAAATCAACATTAGCACCATAATTATTGCAAAGCTGATGAATGGGCCAGTCTGTTACCTAAAGTCCATTTTAATCCCAAAACAACATAGTTAGGATGGGAAAGACTTTTTAAAGGTATTTGAAATATGCATATTCCATTTCAGGTCCAGGGAATCAAGTTACCAGCCTGTAAGTGAGATAAGGCAGCAAGAGTGTACCCAGATCCTGGGCGGCTGCGGGACTCGGGTGATTTGCTCAGCTCAGTCCTCAGGCTGAGCAAAGCCCCCAATAACACCAGCTGGGACGTGTGCCCTGCAGCCCTGGACAGCTGGAAGGAGAAAAGGCTAGTCACAAATTAAATTAAGAGGTGTAATATGGTGTGAGAAGAAAAACAAATTGAGATTGTGAAAACAGGTGCCAACTGACATTTACTCAATACTCAGTCACACTTTCCTTTCTCTCTCTGTGATTAGCAGCTAAGCTGAATTAGGATAGATTTCATGCTTCTGTGACCTTCTAGAACCCCCTTACAGAAAAAGAAAAACACCTGTAGCAAGAAGGGTTTTTTCCAAGAGGGCAAATGTGCCAACTGCTGTGAAGCTGGGCTGGCCAGACTGATACACCAAAGCAAAAATATGGTGATGTAACCAGTTAAATTCTATTTTTTTTTAAAAGAAAGCACTAAAGACAGTGCTTTAAAGTAGCACTAAGGCTGGAAAAGTCATGGATTTATTTATCTGCATCATTCAAGGCTATCCTACTACTTACTGTTCAGAGAATAAGCTGAAACCCATGAGCACCATCCTGAAGTTCCTGGGAAGGACTAAAATGAAAACCGATTGACCAAATTGTTCCCTGCAGAGCCTTGTGCTCTTTCTGTGCCCCTGAAAGCAGAACCATGATTTTGCTTAGGCTCCATTTGGGGATCCATGAAAGAAAGGCTGTACCTGTAAGGGTGCAGAAGATCACCCCAATACCACTACACCTGAACGCCATTCCTCTGGTCACAGCACATGTTGGGATGCAAAACTCTTCTTCCACTGCCTGGGCAGTCTCTCCTGCTCAGACACGCAGGGTCCCATGGGATCAGCACTGAGCCTGGCCCACTCTCAGCTGGGAGACTCACCAGAGTTTCCTCCAGGCTTCTCCTCGGTGCAGGCTCCACACAACCTGTTCCTACTCGAAGCTTCTTTCCTAGGAGGGAAACTATGGCAGATTTTCAGCAAATCTACCTGCAAACACACCAGTCACCTCTCTTCATCTGACTCAGATGCCAAGGAGATCCCTGACTTTTGGTGAGATATTGTTAAATAGAAAATATGCCAGATCCAACTGCTAAATCCAGGACTACCTCCCTGTACACCCACAGCCCACATAATTTCTGAAAAGCCTCTTCTGACACAAAAGGATCGGCAGGTCTGTGGGAACAGAGAACTTCAGAAGTGCAGCTTTCAAAGCAGACCTTTCCCTCTTCCCAAAAGCACCAGAATTATCAGAACAAATGCCTTCAGTGGAGCTTACCTCTGTCTGTGTGAGGCTGTGCCCATCTTGCATCACACCTGGCTGTAGCAAATATTCCGCCCTGTCCTGTGGGGCTCAGAAACATAGACTCCTGCGCCCTTCAAACCAAACTGCAAAGCATGATCCCACCCACAAACAACCCCAAACGTGCTACAATGCACAAAGACCAAGTGCTTTGGGAGAAAATACTTCAAATAATGCCTTCCATTAATTGTTAAGCTTACAAACTTTTGTGCAATAACATGAAGTTTTGGGACTCTGTCAAGGACAGCAGCACTGAATTAACATTTTTTTCTCAAAACCCTCCACAGCCGAACAGATGATGGCAAGCGTGTGCTATAAGACCACTTTATGAAAATGTCAGGGGTCTTAGAAATAGTTGACATTCTCTGGCCTTCAGTTTCATGATCTTTATCATAGTAAAGTGTTTTTGCTTATTCCTTGCACACCTGCTGTGTGTCAGTTTTCCCCCGGTGGAGCTCCCTTACTGTGCACACTGATCATACTGACATACACAACCACTTTCTTTATACCAAGCTGATCTCAGGCACTATTGGACCATCACACACTGATAAAAACCACAGAACATAAAACACTTTGTGAAGAGAGAGGAATGTAGACCAGGAACATGGCTCAGGGTTAGAATAAATGAGAACAGAGGCCTGGAACTAGCTGCCATGAAGCTTTGGATAAAAATTCATAAATATTTCTGAAGTATTTATTTTCATCTCATACAACCAATTATTCTTATGAAATGTCAGCAGCAAATCATGCCAGGAGACAAGCTTCTTGAATTTTGAAGCCATAAAGCATAACCAAAACACTCTGCAGGGAGCGGGAAGGATGGACAAGAGGAAGGGGTATAGATCCAAGAACTCCAGTGCCTGACCTTTTTTTAACCTCTACAGTTCAAGAGGGTTTCAGCTCCTCTACTCCACATCTTCCTAACTGCACTCAGTAACTTCACTGCCTGTCCACAAGTACCTTGCCACATGCATTGTTCAACTCTGCACGTGCTCTACGCAACCTCCTTCAAAATGCATCTGCTTTTAGAAACATACTATCCCCTGCTTGTACTGACAACAAAACAACCCAAGAAACAATAACAACAAAAATGTTAATTTTTGACTATAGCGTTGAAAAAGAGCACATTTTTAAAAGTGTTTTATCAGGTTTAATTGCATTTGGAAATATTTTACCTTTTTTTGTAAGTTTACATTAGTTTAACAAAAAACAGTCTTTCAAACTTATTCCTACACTGAGTAAACAGTTGTTGCTGTAAAACCTACTGAGCACAAACAATACTAGAATTGTCTGGTTTGCTTCACACATCATTAAATAAAACAATCAAGAGTAGAAGATTTTTAACTTGATGTGTTAGGGTAATACACTACGCAAGTATGGAAAATCTCAGTTAATTATCCTTGCAATATTTTTTCTTAGGACTTGTGAATTGAAATCACCTAAAAGATGCAGCAGGCTGTTAAGAATGGAATTTAGCTTATACGAGGAATTGTTAATAGGAAAGAGAAGATTAACTTAAATGAAATTATTCCAGGCCCATAAAAAACAGGCACAGAAACAGGAGTCCTAACTGTGGTTTCTTTCTTATTTAACTTAAAGGAATGGCCACCACGTAGAAGGCAAAAACATACACGGTCAAAACAGGCTCAGATAGCAATTCCTGAACCATACAACAGAGTACCCTGAGCTGGAAGGGACCAAGAGGATCATCGAGTCCAACTCCTGGATCCCTGCACAGGACACCACCAAAAATCACATCATGTGCCTGAGTATTGTCCAGATGCTCCCTGACCTCAGACAGACTTGGTGCTGTGACCATTCATTCCCAGGGGAGCCTGTTCCCGTGCTCGACCAGGATGTGTTACTGTTTTGTAACCAGCTTCTGCTAGCCAAGATTTCACTCTGTATCCTCCTCTGCTTTGAAAGCATTCTTTAACAACCCCGGTGTTTCCATGCTCTGAACATCCATAATGCCCACAAAACACAGTTCTTTGCCCGCATCTCCTCTACAGACCGAACTCCTCTGCCTCTAAGCTAGTCCTAGTCCTGCTGTTTAAGCAACTCATGGATGCGTGGCATCACTCGCCATAAACGTGTTTACATTTGTCCATATTTTAAGCGCAACTTCATGGAAACATTCCAAGTAGCTGAAAACATTCCATGTAGCCAAAAGAGATATGCAAATGTATGCCAGTCCTTTCTTTTTTTTGGGCCATTTTTGATGTGAGTGATTATTACAAGTATAGAAGTACTGATTTAAAAAAAGAAAATAATCAACCAAAAAGAATTCTTAAGAAGACGGCATTAAGACTAGCATATTTTATACTTGAATAAAATCAAAAGCATAATTTTTTGTTTCCTCATATTTGATTTTAAAACGGCACAGTTCCCCCAAAATGGTCAGGAGGCTTGTACCTAATTCTATACTTTGCAACACACAACATACACTTATGTACATATATATAACCTAATGTTACGTGTTAGACTTGCTTGGTTTAGGTTTCCTTGGAAGAAAGAACATGAGATCTGCTGATTGATAAAAAATAATCAGAAGAAATGAACACTATCTCTGACAACTCCTAGTGGTAGCACTTAGTCTTTTTTGTCTTTTAACAAAAAAAAAGAAGTATTTTCTAGCTGAGTAAATTTAACTAATTTTGATGTGATCAACCAAAGCAGTTTGCAAAGACTAGGCAGTTTATTTGGAGAGGGCCTCTCCTCATCTGTGATGAAGCTATTACAAATAGCTAACGGGAAAGAAAGCAAGTATTGTATGTGAAATAGTATTTCTCTAATATGAAATGCTCAATACAAAATGTGTAAGTCTCAGAAGTTCACATGCACACAATATAAGAGATGCACAAAAAATCAATAATGCTGCAAAATTCAATTATTTACTGTCTGTTTTGTAGAAACAGTGTAAAAGCTTAAAGTATTGGAACGGGATGTTGATAGAGGTTTTATTTAAGTTTCCAAAATAAATCTGAAGTTGAGAGATATTTCTGATCCACCTCAATTTTTCTTCTGCAGTGCTCTCTTTTCAGTTTATTCAATTCTCTCTCAAGTTAATGAACGGAGAATATTGTACTTCACATGCTGTTGCTAAATGAGTACAAAATTTTACTAAGAAATGGGTTAATAGACCCACTATGAGAGCCACATCTCTCTCAGTTTAGGAAGTGATCACTTGACTTGGTATCAAATAAATAAATCATCAGTACTAAAGTTTCCAGTTAAAATAATTTTGAAGTTATTTTTCTTAATAATTAATCTTAATTATTATTTTACATTCCTCTTATTCTTATTATTGCTTCTTATGGATTCTTTTCAGTTGTAGTCCACAAGACTAGAAGAAAAGTATTATGACTGTCAAGCCAAGAGTCCAGCTACACAAACAACCTCCTATCCAGTATTACTACGCTCCTCAGGCTCAAGATGACCCCACCCTCTAGAGACCATGATATTCTTGGCAATAGCGATACCATTGAGAGAAAATAAAAAAGCATGGATTGCACAGCAAGTGGAACAGCACAAATGTTTCTGTGTAGAATCACTCGGTGTCACTCAGGTGCTTCAGCAAGTTCTTTCAGAGGTGACAGCCCCATGTGTTGGTTCTACAGAACCCTTGTCAGTAAGACATTTCTACAGGCTGCACTTCCCTCGTTTGCAGAATGGTGAGGCTCCAATCCATTCAGAGGCATTTGCCACAACTACTCACCACTAGCCTCAGCAACACGTGGAACCTACGTGTAATAAAATGAAAACTATAAAATGACTTTTCCATGAGACCCACAAGAGAACCATGAGTCCATGCTTCCTTCACATGGCACTGCACAAATTCGGCAAAATTGGTGAATTTCCGAATGCATGACATCCCAGTTTCACTTTTGCACTGATGCAATTCCCCAAGACAGAAGAACATTGCATGGAGCTCCTACCCCACCCCTTTTTCTCCCCCAGATACCTGTGTTTTTTAGATATAAGCAGGTCTTGTTTATTTGCAGAAATGATGTTCGGGATTAATGGGAAGACAGTGTTTTAAATAAACATAGATAACATCCAATTGAGTAAGATGTGAAACCAATTTTTTAAACAGACTATACAGGAATGCTTCGTATGAAGTTCTTGATAACAAAAAACATTGCCTTTGATAATCAAATTCCAACTGCATCATCACACTGAAAAATAACAAACCTGTAGGGGAGATGACACCTGCAAAGTTTTGTACATACCCTAATACAAGCTGGCTATTTTAAGAAAAATAACAAAAGTAAGTGAAAGTTCTGGCTATTCTGTGCATGGAATTACCTAGTAACTTGCAGAACCATATTCCACATGCTCCAAATGGAAGGAGAATGTTCCCAATTCAAATAATTTTGGAAATCTCTTACCTAAAAGTCCCAAAAGTTGGTAACAGAAAAATTTCATCATTATCTCTCAATTTAATTCAGAATTAACGTTTCCAGAGCTCAAGCTTAGAAAATTCAGCGCAAAATCTTTACAAACTATTTTGGGAGTAATGTTTAAAAATGTTATGGTCAGAAAGAACAATAACATTTTCAAAATCTACATTCCTTATTTCCATTTAGTAGGGCTTGATTGCCAACATATTCAATATAATCTTGTTCTCTACTTAAGCCTAATATCAGAATTAATTTAGTTACTAGTCCAATTCTAAAATGCCAAATGAGAATTCCAGTTAGCCCTTTCTGAATCAGGTATCAAATTACTTAACTGACCCACGCAGATTACCCCAAGCCCAACATGCCACAGTAATTCAGAGACATTGCAAATATCTCAAATAACTGGGAAACAGTTATTTGAGACATCTGAATACAAAAGTAGTCAAACGTATTTTGGGGAGGGACATACTGTAGTGGCACACGTTTGAAGAGTTTAGTAAAGCTTCATTTCTTTTGAAATATGTAACAAAAGTGAACTAATTGTTTTCATGACATAATTTCCCTTCTTCCAAGAGATAAATTATGGAATTTGTAGTTAAGTCAAGGAAGACTGATGCTGACTACTGAACACCACAAAAACTTTAGCAATCACACTGAACTAGACATCAAAACCAGAATTAAATAATCTGATAGACTGAAGATTTAAATAAGCCACATATAACCCTCAGTTAGCAAATGGCGGATATTTTACAGACTTTTTAAAAAATAAGCTTATTATGGAGTGTATTTTTGCCATGAAATTACCCTAGAGTAACAGCTTCAACAAATAAGAACTTCCAATCAGCTAGTAAAATTCCTGATGCATGTCTACATCCTGTAGCAAGAGACAGTGGTAAACACTTTATTCAAGGGTCAAACAACTAACATCCCTGTAGCTCAGGACATCTTTTTGATGAATGTGAAACAGCTGGAATAAATATATCAATGGTAACAATTATGATCCCATGGTAGACCCAGCTGCTGCAAAAATAAACCCGGGGCGAAAAAGCCAAAGAGTAAAAAAACCCGCAATATAAACCACCCCTCCTACATCATACAAGCCCATTGTTTCTGCTTCTTTTTAAAATACAGGACTCTCTGCAGACACTGGTCAAAAATGAATGTAGAGATTAATTTGTTAGAAGTAAATCCAGTTTATAAAATGTTAAAAAAAAAAATCAAAGGAGGGTTGTTTTATTTAAATGGCAATAGTTTTATCTTCAATAGTTTTATCTTTAGTGACCTTTCGTACCTGCTAGTGAGAAAGTTATTTGAAAAATAAATGGAGACTCATGGTAATCCTGTTAATACTTTATTAGTGTAGTATTTTAGCTTTCTATTGGACAGAACATAAATGCAAACTCCAAAAAAAATTCAGAGTCCTCTGCCATTCAGTAGAAGTGACCATGGCAGCCCATTTCATGTTCATTCTTTGTTACAGAAACGAGAGGAGGGGGAAGGGAGGGGAAAAGCATCAATAGAACAATTAGGCACACAGCTGACACTTACTGTACAATGATATGCACAAGTAATTCATAACAGCTCTATGAGTTTATGAGATGTGTTCTTCAGATTCTTCCCTTGTAATATATGAGCTTTGCTCAGGAGAGCAAAGATCATTGAGAACAAAGGAATTAACAAAGGAGTAACAAGTAAGACTTTTAAAACAAGTCCTTAAATAAACTAACATAACAACAGAATGCAGAATTGTTCAGCTGAGAAGACATTTTTAACCTAGACTTCAGAACATTAAAAATTCATTTATTTTACAGCTATTCAAATACACATGCATTAAATGAAAATATTGCACAAAATTAAAATTTAGATTGTGGAATTTATATAGTTTCATTTTGGTACACATTCTGGCAGCACTTAAAATTTACTGTTTAGTTCTAGCAAACACCAGCAGCACAAGCTTGAGGATGAACCAAATGAAAAATTCAATTGCTCATTTTCTCTTAAAAATAATTAAGGCTAAAACAAGTGCATTTGTTGACAATGGCACAATTTTCAGTGGCCAGTCTCAGCACCTAAAGGCCAGAAGATACACCCAGACACTTAAGTGCTGTATATTAACATTCAGTTTTGGAAACTTCCTAGGATAATAGGCTGCATGGGTTGACAGGGTGGGTACTTTAAATCATCAACAGGAAAACCTTTTAAATAAAGATACCTATGAACTTGCTTTAACAAAAAGTACTCATTTCTGATGGTTCTTGCCAGCCAACAGGCACCACTGAATTAGGAAGCCACATTCTGTAATTAAATACAGAAGACGAAACTTCAATACATATATACATATGCACACACGCGTATATAAATGTGTGTATAGGTATATGTAATAAATTCATTAAGTAAAACGACTAATAAGCACAGTGTATTATGTTCAGTTCACATTCCTAGAGATATTATTTTATTTTTGTACAGAAATGTACCAGATAACTAAAAAAAAAAGCCAAATTTGTATATTATCACTATCCTCTTGAAATTTTTCATGGTACCTACAGATAGATAAAAGGTTCCACAGATTTGACGAAACAGTATTTGAACTTCCCACTTCCATACTGCATAACAAATTCAGTGACTTAAAAGATATAAATTAGATTTGGTAGGATTAATGAGATATTTACTGTATCGCCAAGAACAACTGCTGAATGATCTTTCATCAGTCATATCAGTTATGCTTGAGCACCCTGACATCAGAGGAAGATACAGGCATGTAAACAACAGGAGCTGGCTATGTTGATTACTTCACACAGAACTCAAGGATTTTGTTAAATTCAAAAGCATTTAACCGTCACACTTCTACAGAACCTGCAGAGAGGAAGGGAGAGGGATTCTTCTATATTTATCAAGTTGTCTTCCTAGGGATTACAAAAGAAAGGGATTTAATTTACAGCATTTAGTTCTGCAATAAAGAAAAAAAACAAGTGCACTTGAGCCCATGCATACTGTATGAGAATGTTAACAGTACAATATGATCATCATTAAGTAGTATGATAAAAGGCTACATTTCATTAATAGAGTCCATGAGAAAAATTATCTATATAGAGGTTTCAGTCAATTTAACGAGGTCCTTTGAGAGCCTTCTATCTTGTCTCAGAACGCTTTCATCAAAGGTCTATGTTTCTCTCTTGCATAAAAGGACCATTTGTTCCCATTAAGATACAAATTACTTCAAAGATCCTTGGGATCCTTGATCCATAGCTGTATTTTACCCTGTGTATAGCGTTCAGAAAAAAAAGGGACTCTGAAAGATTACCTTCTATTCACTCAAGACAGTAATGCTCAAACAGTCAGGGACTATGAAAAAGAAAACAGAAACTGAGATATGCTGTGGCCAAACAGGATTATTCAGATGTTACTGCATTTTTAATTGGACAGAACTTCTTCAATGAAACTAAACAGATGGATGTGGGGCCTTGATGTCAAATTTTTATTAAAATTTTACACTATGCAAAAAATAAAAAAATTATTTAAAAAAATATTGTAGTTTTATTTCCTTTTTATTTTCATATTTACACTGAGATGCATTCAGAAATTTCCAAGTGTTTGCATATGACTAATGAAATCTTTTACCTGTGAGGAACCAAGTAATTCTAACATTTTTCCACATCAGGCTTACACACTAAAAGGTAAGGAATCTTTCAATTAAGTAGGACATAGTTCTTTTCCATCCCAAAAAAGTTCCAGATTTTAGTGGGGAGTTGTGTGTAAACTGTGTCATAGTGCAATTTCCTCATCTTCTAACACAGTATCTATCCTCTTCGAAACGTATATCCCTTTCCTTCTACAACTATCAACTTATGTTCCAATAGACCAATTGAACATAAATATGATGCTCCTTCTCCACTGAAATTACATGCAAAATGTATGCCAGGTGCTCTAAGAGCAGCTTATGGCCCTTAAAGCTACAGAATAATCAGAACAGAGGGTTTGTTTCTACTGCACCTCTGCTTTTACTAAAACCCCCATTAGATATAAGGTTAGTTTAATTTTCGAAATATGAAAGGTGATGCAAATGTGGCATAAAAGCCACCTTACCTCAACTTTTATTCAATAAATGTTCTTTTATGATGGGGCTATAGCTATTTCTCCCCGCTCCTATGAACCTGCTATTCCACGGACTGCTTTTCCAGTTAACTCAGCCTTTACAGGAATGTTAAAATAGCCCTACAGAGCTCAACAGTTCTAACACAGAACAATTCCACCTGACTCTCACACATTGCACTATCTCCCAGTGCCAAAACATCCTTTTTTTCAATTGCATCACCGTAGTTGTGCTTTACTTGAACAGTCTGGCACTTTTCATTGCTGGCAAAACATCGACTCAGGAACGGAAGGGATCAGCATTCTGATATACTGGGCCAGTTTTCTTCTCAATGTTGCATGAAGACGCACCAAATCATTTAAGACACACAAACCATTCTGGTAGTGGCTGAATTACAAGTGAAGATGAGAAGATCCACAGGTCTTACAGATGCATTAATAATCTAATATGTGACACTAGAAGACTGGTGCAGAAATGACAGCATGTGAGTTTGAAGCCCCAGAGAATCTGCCCAAGTAATTAATCCTGGACAAACAAACACCAGCTGAATAGATTTGAAGTGTCACCTTTTCTGTAAGGAAGGCGCTTGAGTAGAGTGTAGTCTCTGCTTATATCTCTGCATTTGCTTTGACCTTGAATGCAGTTTGTTGAACAGCTCAGGGAACTTATTTTGTGGAAATAAGGTTTCTAGGAATCTCTCCAGAAACACATACACCATTCTCTTATTCAGCTGACTATGCTGGAACATTTCAAAGACCCGAAGAATGCCTTTCCGCGTAGTCTCAGCACCTATGATGTGCTTCAGTTCATCTACAAAAGCAGAAGTCACACAGAAGTTTAAGCTAAATTCTACTTCCACGTTAACAACAAACTTAAACTGACTATTAAGTCTTTCAAACTATGCAGCCTGAAATTCAATGTAACAGTGCGTCTAGACAACATGACTAACTAAAAGTTCTCTTACAGAACAGAGTATTTCTGAAAATTACTTCAATATCACCCCGTATCTGCGGAAACCATGTTTGCAAGAAATCATACTGTTTTGAAATATACCTATTTCAGGCACAACTTAAATCCTCTAGAACCAAAATAGTGGGTCAGCCCTATGAGAATTACTGACAGTATATGTGAAAATGTCCAACGCTTTAATAATTATAAACCTTTTTATTTAAATACAGTTTATACGTCAACATTTCTTTTCAGTATTTAAAACAATCAACAAGAATACTGACATTAATTTCAGTAACAATATATGGTAAGGATTATTAGGCTTTAATCTCAGACTCACTTACCTGGCATTACCTCCAGTAACTTGGTTTTCCCTGCCACTCTTGTTCTCATTCTAATAGCCTTGTCCCTTCGTGGAACAGTCTCTGCTAAAATGCCATTGGGCCAAAAAGCATCTCTGCAACAAAAGCAAATCTGTCAAAATACATTAACATTTTATCAAGTGAAAAGCTCTTTTAAATCTCTCAAGGCTATCTCATAAAATAAATACAAGAAAGTAATTTGCACACAACCTAACTCACACTTCAAATATTAGAACAGGAAATAAAAAAGATGAAGAATGATGAAGAAGATGAAGAAATCAAAAGCAAGTAGTACAATACACTCAACCTATCAGTAGCTACCATCTACTTTTTTAGTACAGGAATCAGATGAAATGATATTTTAATAAAATAATGCAAATCAAAACCATTCAAACACCACATAGTTCTTACATAAAATAGACCTAAGCCTTACTTTTATCAGGCTTTATTGCTACTGAGACTCTAGGCTTAGGTCTATTAATTGCTTCATCAAAATTCTGACACTAGCAGTCAGCCTTTCAATGAGTTGAAGCTGAAAAGAAATAGTTTCAGTGTACTAGAAAGCCCAATGCAAGAGATATGCTTCTCATAAGCTACTCTGCCTCAGTGAAAGACAATTTTTTTTCTGAATAAAAAGTACGCATTCCTACAGTTTAATCAAAGAATAACAGAACACTTGTAAAGCATGACCCTTTGGAGAATACATTACCCTACTCTGACTTTCACCCTAACAAAAACCCCCAAACAATAGGGAAAGAAAAAAAGCAGGTAACACTTTCTCAACACCAATGTAGAAGCCATTAAAACTTTTAGGAAATTGATAGTTTCAAATTCCAACTTCAGTTCCACTATATCTATCCAAAGTGAAACATTATCTCAGAGTGAGGGCTCTTTTAGCACTAACTGTTTGCCTTTAAAAGCAAGGCATGTACATGCCTTCATCAAGGCAAACAAGATACTACATCACTACAGAGATAAATGATGGAATTTCTAAGTATAGTTGTACTCTTGCTCTTCTAGACTGGTTAACAAAGAAGTTTTTAAGGTAGAGGAGAAAACTTAGAAATATTCTCCGTGTGGCAATTGCTTTCTCTCACGTGTAAAAAGCAGTGTGTGATCCAACTGGTATTCTGGAGAGTGATAATAATTTCCTCATGTAAGAAGAACAGGAAGACATATAGATATTAGACACCAACTAGTGAGTACTTCCTATTTAACATCTGTGATAAAAGACATACCTGAAGCGTTTCACTGCATCTGCTACTTGCTCGGGAGATGTCATCCAATCAACATGATCGACTATTTTTCTAAAATCAAAGCACAAGTCTCTTGTTTAATTTTTAAAGCAGAGAACCCATCAGTGAAGCATTTTAAAGAGCATTCTAGGGCAAACAAACTATAATTTCAACTTTCTCCAACTCTGTAAGTAGGTTCTATAATACTGCACAATAGGAAGGCAAACGTTGATTCTCGAGATGGAAATCTAAGCTCATTGATTGCTCCCTGAAGCTAAAGCTTTTTTCTTTTTGGGTAAATATATGAAAATATATATGATAAGATATATGATCTGGCTGCAAAACTGCTGTTGCATCTCCCATCAGCATTAGATAACTGGTTTGCTTGTAGAGCACTCTTCTTCATGCTCTTTATGGAGCACTCTTAAGTTCTGCTTCTGTAAGCAGAGGACCTGCTCGGAATCTGAAAATCTTTGCTGCAATGTGTACAGTTACTTCACAATCCTTAACAGGAGATACAGACTGATCATTCATCAGGCCTTCATTCCCCAACCCATACATACAGCTCTATATCCAAATCTATGATGCTTACAGAAATGATATATGCATCTGTGTATCACCATAATCCCAGGACTGTTTCCCTAACCAAAATTTGAATTTCGTTTTCTAAGAAACAGAAAAAGACAATTTTTCTGCAGAATGCCATTAAATCCCAAGAACTTGCCAGGACAAGGTATGACTGCTGACCAGAGGAAGCCATGAGCATCTAGAATGGCTCTAAATGGCAGAAACAAACTAGTACTACACTACAGCCATCTCTGCAAAAAGGAAGCAGCAGCCTGCGCACAAACTCTACTGCTTATACTACAATCTGGAAATAGCAAAAAGTATTCAGAGTTGTTCAACAGGGCAGCATGTTCTTGGAAGCATAGTTCTCAAGACAGTTTTCAACTGGCCACAAGGAATTATTTGAGTAAGACCTCGTGCTATTCTATCACACGGTTACATCATTACTGCTACCACAAGTCTGTATGTTTAACAGCGATGATTAAAACCTCACAAATATAATTGTGAAGGGTAAAGACAAATGATACAGTGAGGAATGTCCTGAAAAAAATAACAGGAAGCTACTTCTTACCTGCTAGAAATTAAGTTTTTTATTCATGGCACTAAATCGAAAGTAACAATGCAGTTCTAAACCTGTATCTAGAATTTGTTGTTGTTGTTCTTTATATTTGTTTACATTTCAGAAACAAATTATTAGAAGGCAAGCCTGGAAACTGTGTATTTCTAAGTTGAGGGCAAGAAACATTACTTAATTAGCACTATTAATTGGCTTTGTATTTGCATGAATAAGCGTACATGTGAATTACAAAGAACATGGAGCGGTCAAAACAGACCCTGTAAGGGTCCTTTTCCTCTCCCACTTCCATCTCTAAAATGTGAGAGCAAAAACTTAACACAGCAACTCAGTATAGTTCACATAAATTTGATAGTGGCAGTGTATCATTTGTGGCATGAAAGAGATGTAAGCAGAAGTAGTGCAGAAAGTAGTAAATAATATTAATAAAAAAAGGTATAGAGGTAAAACAGGGCCAAAAGCATCAATATTAAGTTACATTCACAGAAACGTGAACTCTTGTATGTGAAAGCTCTTTTGTAAGTTCTCTGGCACACAAGAGTGACTGGAACTTTTCTTTCAGTAATGTTTTGTGTTTCTCTCTGCTTTACACCACATTTGTACTCAGTTTATTGATTTTCTTCGAAGAGGAATGCATGCAGATTTAAACCACAATAATTAGTAATACCAAGAAGGATGTATGACAGAAACTACACAGTACCACTCACATGATTGCTCTATATAAGAAAAACAGTACCTATTAATTGTGTCACCATATGTTGCTCTAATAAGTTGCTGAAGCAGATTTTTTATATTTCTTCTTAACCACTGATTTCTCTCCTTTAAATCAAAGACTTCATCCATAAGTAGAAGCATTACTCTCAGTGGAATATTGTCATCCACCTGACCACCAAGTAAAAGAATAAACAGTAAACTTTTATTTCAGTTCAAGAAAGCTATAGTTTTAGAAGCTACTTTATGTGTCAAATACTTCAGTATAAACACAATAATGACACACAATTTACTCTGCATTTTACTGTAATATGTAATCTTCCCTGAATCTTCTATAACACCATTAGTAGCAAAGAAAGACTAAAAATGAAATATAAAACCAGATACACAGAATTTTTAAAATAAGACAAGAAGAAACACCTATTTCAGTGAATAAAATTAATACACGTAAATATGTCCTAAAGAGAGACCTGATCCCTGACCTCATCCTTGGTTGCTGTGCTTCCAACTGCCTTACGCAAAAACTCTGGAAAGAGCTTTTCTTGGGCACCATTTTCTTATGGATGCTAAAAACAGTGACGTTTCATTGCAATGAACTGCCTTTATTTAGACATCATTGTAACCTGCATGACTACCCAGTGCTTTTATGCTTGAAGACTGAGAAAAGGACCATAATTTTATTTTTTAATAGATAATGTTACACAGATTGGCCTACAAAAAACACGTTAGTATTATTCTTTTGGTGGACTATACAAGTACATTTTTAGATGCAACTGGAACACCGTGTGCTCATAATCCAGCTGGGGATTTTACAGATCTATGGCTCACTTTTACAGTACTGCTTCTCCAAGTATAATTCCATTCAAATTGCCTTATTCTTATCTTGATTGTAAGTTGTGAGCAATTAATATCAGATGAGCAGTTGAGAGTTCAAAGGTTTCCAAATATCTGAAATCTGCCTTTAACACTTGATATGTTAACTAAAAAGTGATCAAGAATTGCCACATCTAATCATTTTACAGAAGATCAGTGAAATACCTACAGAGAAGCTGCTCATATACTTGAATTACATTATTTTGTTTTGCCTGTGCAAAGCTTTGGCAGTACCAAAGATACTTGTAATTACAATTTTAATTACAAACTTAGGGATACAGTCTTATATACTGAAAAGTGATGGGGAAAAAGAAAATCCAGAAGAACTCAAGGAGACATTAGCCGAGTAAAAATACATCTACAAAGCGATCATGATGCCTTGTAGAGGCTGACCTGGAAGAGAGGCTAGAGAGAGTTAAAGGATAAAGGGTAGGTATTTATGCAAAGGCCTTCACAGGGTACACCGTGGGCAGTGCAGGAGTCTCACAGAGACTACACCTGAGATGGACACAGTCACACGTTTTTTGGACAGGTGTAAGTTTCAGACAGATATAAATTACAAAACTTATATATGTAATTGTCCAATTACAGCTTCAGGCAGTGGAGTCCCATTCTCTTAGTTTGCTCTCCCCCAACTCACTTTTGTTTACATTTCTCGAGGCCTGAGACAGTGAGGTGTCCTTGATTCTCAGGCCTAGAGAGGAATTGTTGTGTCTGACCAAAATGGGAAAAGCAGTTGCTAACACTCCTACATGGAGTTCAGAGTTATACACTAAAGAATTGCAGATTACAAACATATGAAAATATAAAAGCTAAAATCCTAAGGCATCAATCATTGCGTACATCCCAGCTGCATACAGGGAAACAAACTGAAATGCTTTCATGTGACCAAAAAACCTGAAATATGAAGGTGCATAGCAAAATGCATATACTGATGGATAATCTTAGGCTTTTCTGTCCTACCTAGAGACAAAAGGGTTTTTTCCAATTGTTTGCACATATAGGATCAATGTTTCAATCAAAACGATGGTAAAATACTGCAGCTTATCAGGAGGATAAACTTCAGGAGCGTAAACTTCACTTTCAAGTTTTTAATATCACTACTTTACACATTTGAAGTGTCCACATACTAGAAATTTGTTATTTAGGAACACATTCTGAAGGGTGCTTCCACAACAACATGGCAAACACTTCTTTTGATCCATTAAGCAAATGCTCCTTAAAAGGTCGCATCAGAAATCAAATCCATAAAACGCCAATTGAAATGATGCTGGCTATCTGGTACTACCCTATGTTTGAACAGACAGAAAGTGGAGGGAGAAGAGAAAAAACCAAATAAATGAAAACTCAGCAATAAAACACAAAAACAGCAGTACATGCACTCTCACAGTTATTCTGATGTGGTGCAAACCATTTCAGTGCTAGCAAAAATGTTAGTTTTGAAAGGAAGTATGCAAGTTTCTTTTTAAAAAGCTTATAACTGTTTTGAAGTGCCTGGCATAGTGTCAGAAAACAATAAAGTTTAACTCAATGCAGAATAAGTAACTCATTTGCTTGGTTTTAGAGGTGTCAGCTTTGAAAGGACAAACGTCAGACTCACGTTGTCATCAATTGGTGCTGCAACACGGCAATGGTCAGGATCTGAATAGGTTTTCTGCATCAGAGGTGGGACCTATAATAAAAAAGGTTAAGTTAATGATGGAAAAAATGCTTTAGAGTATGAATAAATCAGAAAAAAATTCATACGCAGTTTGGTTATGAAAATATAAAACAACAGCATTTAGTCAAAAGTCAATTGCAAACTAATGCAGATAAATATACAGCAGTCCTTTCACCTTCCAAAACCAAAAATCAAGTCTGTATACACTTTCGTATAGCTCCCAAAATTATCAACACCTTTAAGATAATCCACATCTGATTTATCAAGTGCCTAATGCTTCAACTGAAAAACACCTAAAAAACTCTTTATGAGACTGACATTTCTTCTCGCATTTCTTCTTGATCTTAAGTCCTGCCTAGTCACGGGCTTCCCAGTGAGTACAACTGCAAATATACTGTTAGTCACACACCAGGGAAGTTACTAGCAATGAGAAAGTCCAGAGACAGTCATTTCACACTGCAAGTAATTAAAAAAACTCCCATATGCCCTCAGGCCCCCATTTATTATCCCCTTTCATGATTTAAGGGTTAATTCACCCATCTCAGTTGGTGTTCTACATCTGCCATATATAACTGCTTTGGTGGCACAAAATGGAACAATCCCTGACCACAGACCTTACAGCTACACACAGAGAGAGGAAGACCAGAGAAACAAAGGCAAGATGAACGTGTTCTGACGATAACTATTTTCATAGAATTTCCAGATTGCATGTCATGCTACCATTCCCCACGTCTAAAGAATTATATTTTATGAATGTAAGAAATGAGGGAAGATGGCAGGAAAGACAGAAAGAAAATTTAATTTAGATCAGAATTCAGCAAGGAAGAACTAAGAAGCAGAAAAGAGGCTATCTCCTTATTCTGAGTTTCAAAATATATCAGGGTTTTTTTTTCCTAATGAACACAGCAGATGCAGGAAATTAGCTTTATGAGAATGGTTGGTTAAAAAAAGAAGAAAAGCTGTGAATCTCATGTTGTTCTCAAGTTATTGCATTGAATTAAGTGAAGAACAGCTGTAACAGCCTGTAGAAGCCATCTCAAAATAAGTTACTTAATAGCAAAGACCTCCATCTTTGCAGTAAAATGACTGCTGAACCTTATTAAAAGGGTGCAGGTACAAAACAGATTGGTCTTCTGTTTAAGGACTTAAACTAATGTTATATAAAGAAGAGTCAAGTGAGTCCATAGCGACTCTTCTGTTAATTTACTAGTATGTATTAACCACCAGTATTTTCTTACCTTGAAAAATGATTGCTTTATGTCTTGTCCCAGTCTCTCTGACATTTTACCCATGTTGTCTGACATTTTAGTCATTCCCTCTGCCAGGCTGTCAGGGATAGACTTGACTGCATTTGATACATTTCTCATAGAGTTACGCAGTGGATTTACAAACGTGTCCATCTGAAGGGGAAGATGTTTAACCAGAATTGTATAATCTATGAGGACACCAGCATAGTAACACACTATGAGAAGTATGGCACTGTTCCAGAGAACAATAACATAAAAGAACAATTCAAATTACTTAACTTCATTACAGAATGCAGAATACAGTTTTAATTTTACTTCCATTTATATTTCTCATTTGTTACAGCCCTACTACAGCTATTTACATCTTTCAACAGATGTTTTCCTGAATCACTTCCCTTTCCCATCCCTTGGCTTTTCTTAGCTTAAATTTATTTTCCTTTTCTTCTCCATTCAATACCATTTCTCCCTTCCAAGCTTTCTACTTCCAGATAGTTTCAATTCTGCTTTCAACTCTTCATCTTTGAAACATGTCCCTTTTAAACAGCACTGGAATAGTATGTATCATGGCAAGTATGATTAAAAACATAAAGTAGTTTCAAGGAAACTGTTAAGAGTTTTTTTTTCAGTATATACTCTAAATTCAGTTCAACCAGAGGCCCAAATACCAGTGTGATGCCCTTTAAAAAGTTATGCTTATAAAGAATTTCGTAAGCTGGAAAACACATCTTAGTCATTATATAAACCTTGATAAATATTTAACTGTTTCACTATTAATTATTTAAGGAATATAGGCAGGACAGTAACTTGAAGTGACAAGAGAGTTGCAGGTGCTTTTTATATCAAAATCACTAAAACTTTAGAAATGGCTGCATTTGCAAAGCAGATGCTCACATAAACTGGTCAACTGAACAAAGAACCACTTGTCTGAAGACAGTTTTGGTGGCTTAAGAAAAAGGATTCAGAGCCCAGAGCTCTGAATTTGATCAATGACTCTGCATGGTTACACCTAAATACTTAATAAGTGCTTTCGAAGGGAAATACATATCATGCTTTGGGCTGAAGAGTGGAAAGCATGGTAATAGCAGCAAATACAGAGTAAAGAACTGAAAAAAGAAATCAGAAGGAGTAAGACTACACAAAAAAAACCCCCCAAAAACCAAAAAAACACCTCAATATCAACCGAAAAAAAAACAAACCCACAATCGTCTGACAGAAAGCAACTTGCAACAAACACACTTTTAGAGTAGTCTGTGTGTCCAGTTTCAAAATTTTACTTCCTTGTCATACAAACAGATTCACCTATTATTAAAACGGTAATGCTTTGGTTCCATATGTCCTCAGATACTTTGCCACTCAAAGTTTTAAAGCAACTCACTTGCAAGCTGTTTTCAAAGTGCTGTATAGCTATGTAATATCAGTTCAACATGTCTGTTTAATGCAATCATTGCATGAATGAATGCTCTGAAGTTCCCTTGATGGTATAAACATTCTCACCTTCCGTGCAAAATCCCCCTTCCCTTTGCTGTAGGCTTTATTCTCCAGGAAGTCATACACATAATGGGCTAAAGCTGGAGAAGCTTTCATCATTTCAGGATTTAACAAGAGCTGAGTAAAATAATTTTAAAAGTTATTTTAATAAATAATGAAAAAGACACAATCAAAGACATCGCATCTAGCAAAGTATTTTTTCATTCCTAAATTTTATTCCAAATTACACTATTGTCAAGAGGGAAACAGTGGTCTTCTTAGTAATTCCCATAATTTTAACCACTATGGTAATTATAGCACCTTACAGAAAAATATACACCTTTATAATCGAACTGTCTTTTCACACTGTTTTACTCATCATTATTTACTGTTAATATGTTAATTGACTTGGACAACATATTTTAGTGCTAAATGAACAGAAAGTCCCTATGAAGGAAGACAACTGATTTTTTTTGTTTGGGCTGATACAGGCCTTATCTGAACAGAGCAACTGTGTGGTTTACTACACTGCTGGAGTGGGTGCCATGGAAATCCTTATGCAACAGCACAAGAGAAAGCGACCACAAACATGTCAGCAGGAGAAGGTCAATGGCATAAAGCTCAAAACCAACATAGCTGGAACCTCATCAGCTCAGAAAAGCTGTGACAGAACTGGCTGAGAATAAACCAAAAAACCGAAGAAAATGCAAACTTATGAGATAGTATCGAGTTCCTATAGTATATTATTTAGTTTTGCGTAACATCTACAACACAGCTTTTTTTGTTTTCACAGAAGAAAAAACCACAAAGGTATGCTACTTCTGTAAAAATAATTCCAAGCACAGAACTAAAGAAATCCATTAGAGCTTACCTGCAAATAAGCGTTTAAATCTTTTTTCCTCTTTTCCAAAAACTCTCTGTCCATATTGTTAAATGTTTTTTTGCCAGGAAGTTTTAGTATATTTGCAAGGTTTTCAAACTAGAAAAAAAAAAAAGATTTTTTGTTCTGTTTTCAAGAGTTTCAAGTCTTCATATAAGGACATTCTATTCACCTATTCTTATATATCATCTAACACCTGATAAAAAAAATTATGCATCATGCCTGGAACTCAGAATCCTCTGAGAAGCCAAAATGAGAGGTACGCTGCCAAGAACAAATGCACGAAAATTCCCAGGAGTCTACCAAGGATAAAATTTAATTTCTGAACTTACATGGGATACTCACTTTTGAAATGCAGACCAATAAAGTGTGCAAAAGGCTTAGGCTCAAAATTTATCATTATTATTTGTGATGAAGTTACTAGGATTATGAGACTACATAAAGAGTAAAGATTTTCAAGGGAACTTGTAAACCTTTCTAAAATCTCTTTCCTTTCCTATCCTGATCAAGCCTATTAAGGAAATAATTAAGCTTCTATCCCTGGAGTGATGGCAGCACCCAGTTTATACACAGGTTATCAAAACATGCTCGATATGTCATCACCTGTGCCTTATCCCCAGGTAATGACAGTGATTGGCACAGGTTGACATATATTCCACTGTTCTAGTTTTGCAGGAAGAATGGCAGTCCCAGAGAAGCAGAAGGGAAAGAAGATGCCCGAACACTTAACAAGGTTGAATATATTTGGTATAAATGTACAAAAATAAAAAAGTGACAAGAACAAAACTTGAAGAATCCGGACTGTCCCCATACAGAACCCAGACTACCTGTAAATAATATTCTTAAGGTGGTAAAGAGAGAAACATACAGTATTCTAGGCTTTAATAAACAATCTGGAAACAGGTTGCATCCTTTTCCTCTAGAAAAGACCACAACATCACAGATTTAAAGATATGGATTCCATTCGGTCCCTGCAAGATCTCTTCTTGCATCATTAAACTCTGGAAAGCCATGAAGCTCATATAAAATTTATGGTCTGTAGGAAGCACCAAAGTACAGCTCTTTACAACTTTACAAATCTCATTCCCTTGTAAGTAGGTCATATGGGAAAATAACTGAACAGAAGATGGTCTAGTTTACATTTGGACTCATATCTAAGCAGAAGCGATGTAAGCAACTAACAGCCTCGATTTTAAATATAGGTATCTACTTCAAATCATATGTATTACATGACTGACTAAAGGAACTGGTGTGAATCTATTCAGTGCTCTAAGGAAAAAAAACTCAAGATACTTGGAACTGCTAGCTTCATTTTGGATCAACTACCTATTTTCTATGAAAAACAGTCTCTGCCCTTCTTATTCATTTTAAATCAATGATTCTAACTTTTATCCTTAACACGTCAATAGAAATGTCTCAGACAAGCATACAAGACAGTAAGAATGTCTATTTTATTGTCAAGACAAAGCAAAACTGTTAAGAGCATCTGAGATGCCACAGCGCATCACAGAAATCTGTTTACTTCTTGCAATCTTAGTGTTCTAGGGTAACATTTCTGTTCTCTGTAAATTCAATCAGATTTAGCAACCAGAAATGTGGAGCTTCCATATTTTGAACATCTTTTCATTTGCCATTTATTTCTACTCATTTAGAGTTATGTTAGCTTTAAATGACTGTCCTATATCAGCAGAATGTTAATTCACTCTAAGATCCAGGATCCTTCAAAACACTGAATTAATTCTAAAAAAATCAATTTGAAGTAGTACCAAACTTGGTATTTCAAATTTATTGACAGCACACTAAGATCATCAGAAATTCAAAGGAAAGTCGGACTTCATTTATAATTAATCCACATATTCAACATGTTTGATTTTTTAATAAAGCCTTTTCAATTTTTATTACTGCTGTAACTTTAAAATGCTAACTTACCTGCACAGAATTTGTTCTCTATGACTCTCAATTAATAACAGAGTAAAGGGATATAAACTGACACTTCTGACTAGTTCAAAGGTTATGCAGTCAAATCTGACTTCTCCAAAGGCCTGGTGTAAAAGCACTTCAGCCTCCTTTTAAAAGCACCGAGTTTTCATCACTTTTCATGTCAGCAGGTTCTACTTTGTACCAGCTGGTGAATTACAACTCTCTATTTCTTCCTTCTTTCATTTTAGGAGGGTTAAGAGTCTGAGAATACAAGTACAGCAGTAAAAGGCAGATTGCTAGTAGTATAGTGAAGTAGTATAGGGAAGCTACCAGCTCTCCCTTTTGGGACCCCACCAATTCTCAACATTCACTTAAAACATAAATACCTATTTCCCAACCTCAGCCTTTATTTCTTAGTCTCTGTGACAAACATAACTAAAACACTACTGTTTGAGACCAATAGTACTTCCATACAAAGATTTAAAGTAAAATTAAGCAGTATGGGAAGAGGGGAGAGACTTTCTAAGTTCCATGTCTTTTTCATAGAGCAATTACATAGTCATCAGTTATTAAACTATAGAAACGTGCACCTACAAAGATTTTCATGGGATTGGTTACCTGCTCAGTGATCCTCATGTGAAAGTCATGGAAGTCACTGTAGCGCCGATATGTCTTCCACATCTCCTCACTGTTTGCATTTCGCCGGTGGACTGTGATGGCGTACAGGGCATATGTCTTGCCGTGGTCATTGCACACTCCTGCCACAGCATATGGGTCAGAGTCAGCATAGACTAGTAGTTTTAAAGACAAAAATAAAAAAGGAACAAACAGAAAGAAGGAAGACGAAAGGACACAAATGTGAAGTGAAGAAATGTCTGGAATGACAGACTTGAAAGACAAAAATGGACATGCAAGCAGGAGACTAAACTCTCCCTTTAACTTAAACACTGTACGATACCCTCCAAAATTTACTACGTAAACTTAAATAGAGATTAAGCAGCTTTAAAGTTAGACAGGTTTCAATGACATGCAAAACATAAGCAAACAGAAAAATTATCAACCTTTGAACAGTAAATAGATCTTTAAAAAAAATTTAACCTAAAGAACTCAAGATGGGGGTGAAAGACAACTGTGAAACCAGAAGAAATTCCAGTCTGCAAAGTAGTCTAATCATATTGCAGAAGTCTGCCCATCAAAAAAGTCTATAAATACAAGACAATGATTGCAAGCTGCAAGCATTCAGTTTTGTTATTGGCATCAGTAGTTTGTTATTAACTCAGCAGTTTGTTATTAACTCTAAGACAAAAAACATTCCTCATTCTATTTTAATCAACAGGAACTATATATACAGACACGTGCGTACATATATATAAGGCATTCTCTGCATATGCGCACACACATTGTATGGCAAAGAACACAGATAGCTATCTGAAATAGAAGCAAACATCTTTTTCATCTCCCTTAAATATCTAAGTCTTCTTGGATATTCCTTCCTCACAGAATCTTCCCAGTATAGTTTGTTTCAAAACCTTTCATTTTATTTAGAGAATAACCTAGAACCAATATTGTTTACACTGCATACCATTTAAATTGGCAACGTGTTGTATCTCTCAGTACTGAGCCAATATCCAAGACCTACGGTTTTCCAGTGGCTAGATGAAAATATTTTTAACCAAAGCCTCTGAATTTTTCTATGCATCCACACTGCATAAAATCCAATTCTCCTGAGAAATAATCAATTCCATCCTCTGTAGTACTTTCAGTCTTGATTTCTCTGAAGCATAATGCTTTTGACTAAGCAGCCCGGGAGCACCTGTAGAATAGTGGCAGCTAACGCCAATGCAAGATGTACACACCAGAAAGGTGAAGAGTGGGCACAGAGCATCTTGTCTTTGCCTTATACCCTCCAAAGGAAGAATGTTGAGTGCTGAACCCTCAGGGGAATGAGCAGGCAGTCAGGATGGTGCCAAAAGACTGCCCATAGAGCGGAGCCAAGAACCCCCAGCCCCACAAATGCTGCACAAGCCCTGTCCTCTACACTCACATGGACCACTGGGCTCTGCAGCCACCAGACCACATCGCAGGGGCACTGCTAAGTGGCACCTTTAGGAGAACCACTTCAGGCAGAAAAAGAAAAGTTGTCCTGATGCCCCTTGTGTCATAGCCTCTTAATTAGTATTTATTTTGCAACCCAAGACAATGTGACTCCTGAAGCACACAGAGATAATCCTGTGTAACCCTCAAGCACAGGAAAGGATAGTAACTGGCAGAGGAAAAGAACCTGCCCACAGATGCAATTTAATACTATCTCGCAATGCAAACCTGCAAAGATCTCCTGTGCAACTGGAGCATTACGTATTCACAGTCAGGCTGGTAGATAACAATACATGCTGCCCTCAAGATTATAAATTTTACAATTTATGTGGTTCTAAGTTTACCTTTTTTTTTTAGGTCAGAATGATGAAACTTCTAAGTTTCATTCAGACAAAAAGTAACACATGCCATTTTAATAAAAAAGCAGAATTTGATTCTTAACTTTCAATTTATTTTCCCCTTTCCCTGAGTACCATGACACTTGGATTGCACACTGCACTTTCTGAGTTGGAACAGGTTTAATTAAAATGTAAAGTAGCTGAATGCTTGCTGCAACATGTGTCCACAACGTAAATGCATAGATTTAAAAGTGTATTGCATAGTAAAATCTACCAAAAAGTATCTGAAGATCACTTCACAATTTAGTTACCCAATGCAATCTCATTTAACTAGAGTATTTGCAAATAACAGCTGAGATTTTTTTGTTATTTACTCTCATGTAATAAAGAAAAATAATTTCTTCCTAGGAAAAGTTTTTTAAAAGATAACCAAAAATGCCACTACAATAAGGACAGAAGTCACTTTCTTAAACTAAGCTAAGTCAGTAAGGAAGCACAAAGTATAAGGGAAAATATTACACTAAGAGAATGAAACAGTCGAGAATTATAATTCTGTAGCTAGAAAGAGAGATGGCTTTCAGAGTTTCTTTAAATAATTGCTAAAATAAATCCTACTGAATAGTAAGTTTAATGAATGATTCTCCAGAGAAAAAAGTAGTAATAATAATAATAATAATAATATTACCATAAACAATTAAAGTTAAATCACTTTTTAAGTACAAATATATAGTCTGTGATCTACAAAACACTGTAAAGATTTCCACAAAGACTTAATGGAAAAAATGAATTCAAATGTTTTGTGAGGTCAAAAAATGAGACAATCAGGATTTCAAGGGCCTATAATATCACAGAACTCAAAATAAATGGTGGGAAAAAAGTAAGCAGACATCATAACAGATTCACTTACCAGTATCTGAGATGTATGCATGGAGCTGAACTGTCTCGTCTGAAGGGACATTTGAAAGGTCATCTAAGGACTGCAGGGCGGGGACATAATGGAGAAGGAAAAAATGGGAAAAAAAGAATAAGACCAGAAATACAATATTTGAGATGTGTTTTGATGAACCTATTTAATTTTCAAACTTTCAGTTCACTAAACTAAAAGCTTAGTGCACTGTCACAATGCATGTGTTTGTACTACCTGGTTACCAAAGCCGTTCTTTTGCACAGTATAGGGCCTTTCAGTTCCCTCATCATTTTCACACATAGTTTTGTGACCACTCATATTTGACCAAACATATTTGCCACTTCAGTTCCATATCTCAACTCTAACAGAAGTACTGCTACAAATGGTCTTTTACTGAGCATTGGGGAGGGAAAACAAAGGAAAACAAAACAAAAAACAAAACCAGAAAATCTCCCAAACAACTGGGGAGATATAGATGTTGTACAACAGGTCTTTTGATTTTTACCTTCATACCATTCTGTTTTCTTTCAAATGTCTTTACACACTACACAAATGTTACACAGCAGTAGAAACTGGAAGTTTTTTTGCTTTATGTAAAAAAAAACCAGCCAACATTTTTCTCAGGAATATTTTCTGTCATAAAAAATGAACAGGTACATCCTTAGCTGGTTAATGCTCTTTCTCCATATTTAATAATTACTGAGATCAAAAGAAGTCTAATGAGTCTTTTAGAGAAGCTTTGATTTTAGTTAAAATTAATACATCTGATTATTAAGATTTAACATAATAAAGCTCTTCAAGATTGTCGAAAGACTTGCATATGCAACTGAAAGAAATAGAGAATGGGCCACTATGCATCCTAATCTTAAGTTATCAGGTCAAAAAAAAAAAGAGTTGGAGCTACCTAAGTAGAATTTACAGGCACTGGGATTCCAGTTATTTTATATATTTTACCCCAGAATTCTAAAATTCTCCAAAGAAACACATTCAGAATGAATATAGCTATCTGCTATCTTTTATAATTTAACCAAGCCAGTTTAATAGTGACTTACCACAAAAATTACCTACAGTGGGACTTAGTGGTTAGCAGTGCCATACACATATCAAACTAAAACCTCTATCTACATTAATTCAGTTTCTAAATCTCCTCTGTTTCCTTAAACATAAAACAATATATGAGATTACAATCAAAATATAGGCTGGACTTGAAAACGTGAATTATTTAAAGACTCTGGTCTTGCCCCTTCTTCATCTGAATCTTTATCAACTCCACAATATCCCAACATAATACTCCATTCCTTTCTCCGCTAGTTCTCTACAAGGAATGGCTCTTCTCTGCCTCAATGACCTCTATCAGTCTCTGCCTAAATGTCTACTACGAAGGCGAGGGAAATAACATTTCCGTTATAAAGTCTAGACACTGAATAAAAGGCAGCTTAAAAGTGTCTGAATTACAAGTGGTGCAGTAGGGAGTCTCCTGAATATCTTTATCATACAGCTTGTAGACTTACAGTACTAAGGTCCCGGGCTGAGAAAAGGTAGAAGAAAGAAAAGCCCTTTCGGGACATCTGTTTTGCCACTACATGCTATAGTGCTAAAAGTTTATGTCTGTCGAACGGTAGAACAGATGAATTTATGCAAAAATATTTTGACAGCAGACATCATCTTTACCTCAAGAATTCCCCAATCTGTAAGTTACTGGATGCTGCAGAGTATTCTGGTAAAGTATCACCATAAGTGGGCTGTTCCTTTAATCTTTACACTTGCTTTCAGTCATTGCTGGACACAGGACTCTGACTTAGTCCATTCTTGAGCAATTCCCTTGGACAGCCATAACCCTGTAAGGTGTGCTGCTCCGTACCGCAGTGTTCCATTCAGGAGCAGAGTATCACCTCAGGCTGGCTAACAGCAGACATTTGTGGAAGCCTGGATAAAGTGCCTGATGTTCTGAAAGCTCTAGGTTCTGACTATCAGTAAGATGGAAGGGATGTGATGTTATAAAAGAAGACAAGTAACTGTCAACTGCTCAAATGTTTTGTTTGCTATGAAATACTGACATTAAGGTACTGTTATACTTTTTTAAAGGCATAACTATTTCTTGTTTTCCTGCTTCTCTTCACTGTCACTCAAGTTCAGATTTCTTTGTGACTACTGAGTGAGGTTCAAGCTGACATATTCTAATGACTGCCAAAAGTTCAACCCAGCCACTTCTGCTGCCCTTCAAGGTCATGGATAGGTAACACCTGTGTAACTCCTTCTATTTACTCAATGCAAAGTTCCCATTATGGATCCTTTAGAGGAAATCTGCAAGACTCTATAAATATTTAAAATTATTTTACACTCTCAAAATGTGACCCACTGATTTAATATGATAGACTAATATATAAAAATCAAAAGGCAGAAATTAAGATCGTTTTGTAAAACAATGTTCCTCAAAACAGTTTTAAGCCTCTCTTCCAAATGCTTCCAGTGAAAGGATGAACTGCAGACAATTTATTTTATAATAGAGACTTTAGGAACCACTCAACTGCTGTGGAAAGACACGATACAGCAATTATTAATACAAGTAAATTAAAACGTTGAAACCTGAACAGATAACACAACAGACAGACATTTAATATGAGCAAATATCTCTGCCATTAGATACATTCAGAGGAACACAAGTTAATTAAAAACCCAAAAATATCACATCACATCACAACCAAATCTTATTTAATACAGTCATTGGCTACAAGTACAGAAATTCCCTGACCTTTGAAGCAACCCTTCCAAGGTCTATTTTTCTTATGCAACAGACTAACACAAGGGAGCTAAACTCTATGTACAGAAATTTACTCTTGACATGGAATTCAGCCAGCAAAAACTAATCTACCAGTATTCAAACACCTGTAAAAGCACTGAACACCCTGAACAATATGGACTACAGAAAAGTAAAAGTAGTTCTGCATAAAAAGCAATTTACTTATGCATTTTGCTAGAATGTTCTTAACTCTTTATAATAAATGCAGTATTCTATAAACATCCTTGTCACTACAGAAACAAAAATCAAGACTTTGAAGAGTCCCATGCAAATACCTATTTGTATTGCTACAGTGCTTGATAAAGACTTTAGGACTTTCTAACCTTGCTTGGAAAGTCACATGAAACGAAGCAGCAGATAACCACTAGCCAGATGAGCCACCACAATGACTAATCTTCATCCATAAAATATAATTCTGGTATGTCACAACATTATTAGAAAGAGTACTTAAAAGACATCTGAAAGATCTTTTAAAGAGATGAGTCAGTTAAAAGGCTCTTGTGGAAAGAGCCTTCAGTTACCAGAATTGTATGTAAATTCATAAAAAATATGGCTAAATTCAGTTTTTCTTCTGCATCTACCAGGAGTTTGCGTAAATTGTATCAGCTAAACACATCCCCTTTTCTTTGCATTTCAAAATGTCAACAACAGGAAAACAGTAGGAAGGGAAATCCCAGTTAAAAAATTAAATTAAAAAAATACCCAAAACCCACCAAAAACTCAACCCCATAAACAAGCAACCCCCACATTGAAACACATTTACATTAATGTTACAGGTACTCCTTTAGAAAACACTCGTTCCTTCGTGTGCAAGCACGATCTTATCAATGCAGTGGAACTCCTAAGAGCTACAGTACCTTCCAAACACTAGAAGGGCCCAGGCATCACATAAGCCAGGAAACTGCATGCAGATTGTTAACCTTCATGAAACTAAAAGGTTTGGAAACCTACTCTCATTTGCCCGACTGAATCTTGCATACCTTGTGGCTCAGCTACACACTGTCTTCAGAAACACGTGGAGGATATATATCAAACTTTTTATCATTTTTCCTTTTTAAATAACTCTACTTGCATTTTTGGCTGAGGTACACTCATAACAAAGAAAAGATTTTGACAAACTGACACAGGTCAAGAATCACTTAAAAAAAAATACCAAAATTGAACTTGAAATTTGTCAGATTAAAAAACAAAGACTCATGGCTGGAATAAACTCCAGATACTTCAATGCTCCCAAATCAAGTCCTAATGAAAAAAAAATAATCAACAAGAATGTAATTAAATGCCTCATTTTACAGTTTATTTGAATTCAATCCTTTGAGATTTCTGTTTCAAAGGATTTGTTTTCACCTATTATTACATAATTCCAAATTCGTAACTATTTAAGAAAAGCAAATAGGGATAAGAAAGTATACTTTCCATAAATTAACTGTTTCTGCGACAAACAATGTAAAACTTCATTAAACATGGGAAAATACAAAAGGAGAAGTTTTATCTTACAGAGTAATTAATAACTCGTGTGTTTAAATTTGATTCAAGAACTTTTTCAGAAATTCAACTGCAGTGAAGTAAAACCTGTAATGTACGTAAGTTAAACTACTTTATCACACTTTCTCTACTGTTAAGGAGAAATAAAAATAATTTTAAAAAATCTAAGCACTTACCAGATTTATGCTGCCAGTAGGAGACCCATTAAAAGATTCTGGAAGCAGTAAGGAAAAGAAAAGGAAGAAACAGGTTAGAAGATTTTCCCCCATTGTAGGGCCACACCTAAATAAAAATGCATCCACAAAACATTATGAAAAAAGAAGGACAACTGTGGCACTGGGCAAAATGCTGCATGCAACATGCAAGTGTTTCAAATTTCCAATAGACACCTATAGAAATAAAAGTTTATAAAGATACAGATCCTAAATACTTCAGATAATTCTTTAAGTTTATATCCCCAAATGATACGGCTTCATTAAGGAGGTAATTTAATAGTGAAAACAATTTCCACCAGATTTGTACTTCAGTTAACAAGAACAATGATTTTATTTGCTTTAAAAAGCAGCATCTCCTGCATACTTTCAATTTCTATTTCCAGAGAGTAATAGAGTTATATATTAAAAGAACCCAACATATTGAAGAGTTTTAAATATTTTTAAGAAAAAAGCAGAATGGAAGAATAGCCTATTTATTTTAGTGACAAACTAGTTACCAAGACCTGACAAGAATTTATATGAGATTAATAAAGTTACTACAGTGAAAACCATATGTGAGTCCCAAAACAATTTACACACAAAAGGACAAGGAGGAAACATTAATTTAAATACCAGAAACACCACAGGAGTATTTAATTTCCTAAAAACAGTGTGAATAATTTTTAGATTTCATTTTAAAGCAGAGAAAAGAATGGTCCCAGGAAATACCCCTTAGAAATAGAGCTCACCTCCTTCACCATCATCTGACCCTCTGAAACTGGGATCCTTCAGCATATCCAGCTCAGCTAACATACGCACATACAACACGTTCTGCTTGAACGAAGGGTAGAACCTCTCATCTCGCAGCATCAACTCATACACCTTATTGAGACAAAAATGCCAACTTCAGAAATACTTATTGCACTCTTTAATTAACCAGACTAGTTTTCACAAATTTTACTTGAACAAGAAGTACCTGTGCGTATGTGTCTCTGACTTACTCTTAATGGAAAGGTTATCAGAAAATATCTAACTAGTCAGATGTGCACATCTAGGAAGGGAAGCAGCACGATAGCTGTAAATGCTTCTGTCCTCTGCTCTTAACCCTTCCAAGCACACTATAAACCTATTTGGTCTTTATCCATTTCATAAAAGGTTATCTCAGTTCCTCCTTGTGGATAAACTAGAAAAGTAGACCTGCAAACACTTAAGGTCAAGAGGTGAGAAGAGGGAAAGAAAGAGAGGGAAGACATCATATGTGACCTTTCTGACAATTTCCAGTTTAGCCAATACAATACAGCTCTACCTCACAAAGATTTAACTACACCACCTCAAACAATTTACCTTCACAGCCTATACAGTATATACACATATACACACAAGTATCTATACATAGCAGGAATTAATTCATAATGTTTGGATAATCATGTCAACTCTAGAATATTTTAATGATTTTTTTTTTCATGGACCACTGTTCAAGTACTATCATCTGGTAAGAACAGAAAAAAACCCAAATCATCCAGTTTTGAGGAAGTTAATTTCTTTTGTAGCACATGGGAAATTTACGTTCTTCAGTAGAATTCACAAGCAAGGCCCTTAACATACTTTGTGCAATACAGATTTCACAAGGTGCTTTCATTAGTCTTAAATGGGAGCCCCAAGTACAACAGTTTGATTCTAAGTTCTGCAGCTCATATCACCAACTTGTAGCATGAATGAGAACATCGAAGCAACGATTTAATATAAAAACATTTCAGACTGGGTATGTTAGTTACTGCCAAAATATTAATCATTCCCTTTTCCTTTCTAAATACATATATTAGACTTGAGAGATAAAGTCTACATATGCAGGTAGTAAAAATACTGGCTTTTTTCTTCAGTACTTGCTGATTCTGAGTGCTTCACTGTGCAAGTTTGCAGAAATGGACCAGTCAAACTAATTTCTGGGAACAGCTATAGAATTTAATATGGGACCATTACATTCACCTTTGAAAAAGAGAAGTAAAACTGAAAGAAAACTGTATGTCTTAGTTAGCCTACTCTTGACATTTTTCTTAAATTGATGCATTAACAAAAAAAAAAGATAATTCTAAACTGTGCTTCATATTTAGATTCATACAAGACACCTACTCCTTCTGCATACTGCTTTGAAAACCACAGGTTAATCAATGGCAAAGCAAAAGTTGACAATTTCAGAGTGTGATTTTCACAGAATAGAAAAATGGTAACAGAAGTTTTAGGTTTTAGATATTTGACTTCCTTCTTTTTTAGGGTCTGTAATTATGTTTTATACTCTACAGCATTAACAGTTCTTATGAAATAAAGGACGAATAGAGTATACCTTTCTCTGAATGTCATCAAAGATTTCAGGTGTTGGATCCTCATGGTTCAGTGTTTCTGCAAGTTTTGCTACTAAGTTGTCATCAATATTAACTCTTGGAGATGCCTGTCATAGAGATCTACATCAACTTTTGCAGCATAAAAATAAGAAAGTTCTACTTTCACAAATAAAATCCAATGCAATGCTGCAACTCTAAGTAAACTAGATTTCTTCTTCACAAATCTCTAGAACTGTCTAGAATATACAACAGGAGTCAGATCCCCTCCACCCCCAAAATTAAGTACAGAGTCTGTATTAAAACTTGGAAGTTTCACTATTAAACACTAGGAATTGCCTCAAAAACAATTTATGCATACATTTTGAAGCAGCACCTACATCAGATTTACTTAGACTTAAAAACAGTTTTTATTTATTTACGAAGATTTAGATTCAGAAATCAAGAACAAGCCAATAAAAAACTAATAAGATAAAGTTCTGAAACATCTGAGGAAAGGCTAACAGTTTGTCAACTCTGCCCATTTCTGAGTGAGAGGTGATTTTTATGTACACACAAATTCAGAACAAAGATGCTTTGTGAATACAAGTTGATGAGTGGCTTCTTTTACAGAGGAATCCATTACTGCCTATTGAAAGATACCCAATGGTGATATTTGAGCAATTTACATAGACGATTGTGGAAAGGCACAGGAAGCTATTTTGCTTGATAACCCAATCTTAATCCAAGTTTGGACAAATATTTGGTTCCATTTATTTAAAACCACTTCTTAAGGGGGCAGGCAAGGGTGGAGGGTAGAATAAAAGGAACGAAAAGGACCGCATATGCAGAGAGACACTTTTTTATTCTTTGCATTGTCTCTAGTTTGTCTATTCTAGAGAGTCAGCTTCTGAGGAACATAGTGCATCTGACAGGGCAGTCAGTGGCAATATGAGCCTTTTTAAATGGGGGGGACCACAAAAGAGGAAGACTTTCTTTCTGCTTGACATGAGAGAGAGAGAAGATACGCAAGTAATAGCTTAAATGTCAACATGTAAGCAATTTGTGCTACATAACAACCATTTTGTATTAACTTAGCCATAACTATCAAAGAAGTATCTGTACAAAGGATTAAGTTATTCCTACCTTTTCTGATAAATATTGCTCATAAACTCCAAATGCAGCTGCTCTTAATAGACCCTTGGTCTGATTAGTCTGATGTTTTCCATCTTTCTGCCGGCTTTGAAGTACCTCCAGCTGTTGCTGTGCTGTAACCCTGTATCCTTCCACTGTCATCCAGAAAAACAGATGTGCTTGGCCACCAGTTTGCTGCATGTAATCTACAGAAAACAGACACCACATGCCCTTAGTTACTGTTGTGCATCTTGGAATAGGAATTCTCTGTGATGTTGACTACATATGAAACACCAGGATCTAGCTACATATCTGGAACACTTGCCATATAGAGTCAATTAAAAAAATACATATACATATACATATAGGTGATACGTATATGTATATATATACATATTGGTGATAATCAGTAAAAAAAACTGAAAGCTAAGTCTAGGAACTAAGCATTGAATCCTCAAATGCACATGTAAAAAGTGAATCCATTGTTACTGTGTGAATATATAACAGGCTTGTACAGCATGATACAAATGAAAATGAAGTTCAAACTGAATTTCTAAAAACCAGATTCATAGACTCATAGGATCATTTAGCTTGGAAAAGATGTTCAAGACTGCCACTCTACCACTTCCAAGTCCACCACTAAACCATGTTCCTATGTACCACATCTACATGTCTTTTAAATACCTCCAGGGTGACTCAACCACATCCCTGTCAGCTTGTCAAGCCAATGCTTCACCTTTTTGGTGAAGAAATGTTTCCTAATACCCCATCTAAACCTCATCTGGCACATCTTGAGGCAATTTCCTCTTACGCTGTTGCTAGCTGCCTAGAAGACAACAGCCCTCTTTCAGGCAGTTTGTAGAGAGTGATAAGGTCCCCCTGAGCATCCTTTTCTCCAGCTGAAGCAACCTCAGCTCCTCGGGCCACTCCACATAAGACTCCTGCTCCAGACCCTTTCCCAGCTTCGTTGCCCTTCTCTGGACTCTCCAGCACCTCAATGTCTCTCTTGTAGTGAAAGTCCCAAAAATTCAACCCAGGATTTGAGGTGTGGCCTCACCAGTGCTGAATATAGGGGGACAATCACTGCCCTGGTCCTGCTGGTCACACTATTGCTGATCCAAGCCAGTATGCCATTGGCCTTCTTGGTCACCTGAGCTCACTCCTGGCTGATGTTCAGCTGCTGTCAGCTAGCACCCCCAGATGTTCAGCTGCTGTCAACTAGCACCCCCAGGTGCTTTTCTGCCAGGCAGTTTTCCAGCCACTCTGTCCCCAGCCTGAAGCATTGCCTGGGGTTGACACAAGTGCAAGACCTGGCACTTGGCTTTACTGAATCTCATACAACTGATCTCGGACCATAAACCCAGCCCTGTTCCCTCTAGAGAGCCTTCCTGCCTCCAGCCCAGCTTAGGTGTCATCTGCAAACTGACTGAGGGTGTTCATTTCAGGCCAAAGACAGCCTCCAACTATCGCATCACCCTGTTTGCAAAAGAGGTTCAGACAAGTGTCTTTCTAGGTTGGTTGCCTCACCAACTGTGTCAGGAAGTACCTCCCATGGACTCCAGGAACTTGCTGGATTGTTTCCATCTATTGCATTAAAAGGACTATAACCACCAACAAAACTGATGGATATTCTTAGTACTGACATTTAGCAATTCCAAGTTTACAGTCCTGTGAGGTAGAATATTCTTTATAAATACGACAGATCAGATAAATTAACACTTACCCATAAAAAACTGTAGTGCAACATTGTCTACCAGAATATGGTCCAGAGGGACTGTGCAAAGTTTTCCAAAGTTTGCTGCCAGTTTCACAGTATCTATTTCCTGTAAGACACAGTTCAGTGTGTTCATAGGCTTTTTTTTTTAAATTAACTTTTAAAACTTCTGCTTACCACAAAGCAGATAGGATTAAAAAACCCTACATTACATATAATAAAGTAGAATCTCAATGACTAGTTATTTTCATGATCACTAATAAATGAAGGTCTGGATTAAAAGGTCATGTTTTCTTAATTATTTGCCTTCAAAAAAGGCTGCAGCTATTCTGCTACATGATAAGCTGGATTTTAATACTGCTGTTCATATAATACTCTACAGGTCAAATTAACCCCAAATCCCTCATCAACAAAAAATTAATTAACAAGAATTAATTATAGCATTTGATGGGCTGCATGTCACCAAAACTTAAATTCATCTCTGTCACACTTTCTTCTCCCAATATGACATTTCTTGCTATTACAGTAATGCCTTCAGGTCCAGCTATAGAATGCTTAATCATTTTAACAGTTAATATATGCAAATATCACATTATCTTGGAACCACACCTAGGCCAAATTAAGAGAGTCAAGAAACTAAGTAAAGCCAAACATACAAACTCTATCAATACTTAATTATAAAACAAGCAAAACAAACTACTAGTCAGTCATTTGTAACCTCACTCTTTCAAAACTAAAAAGAATTTTAAAACACTTACTTTTCCTGACTGCAACCTCTGAATTCTTGAATCACATACTTTAATAACATATAATAAACTGTTTATTTGATTTTTTATAGTGTTGATATCTGAAAGCAAAAACAAGGACAATTAGGCAATGCAGATGACTAAATAAAGTCTTGGGGTTTTTTTTCAGTTTAAATACCTTGCTAATGGACGTGAACAAGAAGAAATACTTTTCCATTTTTCAGATTAATGGTTAACTAACTACCATTAATACCTTAAATTCAGAACCATCAGTCAGGCAGTTTTGATTTAACAGAAATACACTCAGCTAACAAAATACTCTATACTTACAAAAAGGAATCAAACACACACCAACCAACAAAACACAAAAATGAAAATTCGAGTTTTAACACTTCTTATGCAATTGTTTTTTAAAAATAAAATACTTTATACTATGCTGCATCAGAGCGTTTATTTTCCAATTGTGTCAATATTCTACAGAGATCATGCTGATTAATATACTTCGTATTTTGCAAAATAATGCAGCACTCACCATCTCCTGCTGTATCTAGAGATCGAAGATATTGCAATTCTTCACTTGCTTTATCCTTCACTGCTTCCAACTCTCCTATATTATCACTTAATTTAATAATATTCATAAAGGCCTCATAGTTACAGTTGGAATCACGAATCTGAAACACAAAGTTTTACAGTGTAAGTCATGCAAGACCCCTAAAAGCACGAGACATGATTTTTCTTCAAGTGAATTAGTTTGATATGGCACTGCAAAGTGGCATTTTGAAAATTCTTTGATGCTTCTAAATCTTCCTTTTGATACTGAAATTTTACATAGACTAAGACAGAAAAAGCAGGCACAGTCAAAACCTATTTCACAACATCACTTTCTGTTTTCAAGAAGTACAACACAGACACATGGAAAGTCCCATCAACCTCCTTAATGAAGATCTTCTCCAAAATCCAATCCACCTTCAGAAAATGATGAGACCACTGAAAAGGTTCAGCTTTACCAACATCCTCTGCAAGCGCACTCAATCCCAGAGTAACGGCTTCTTAAGATACAGAATTACAAAAGGAATTAAAACATTCTACAATATAATCATAACCTACTGAGGGGAAAAAAAAAGTAAATGACTCCTCTCTGGAACCCTGGTGCAGATACCTTAGCAAATACTATTAAGCTATTTAAATACATACTATTTTACCAGTATTGGCATAGAGTGAACCTGTTCTAGGGACTCAAAGGAATTTGTGCAAGTGAAGGAAGCCTGCTGTGCTGACAAGATCACTGGAAACTGGTGTGAACACAGCGTGGAGATCAGGGGAAGGTTGGCAGCTTTACAACATGTGCATGCAGGCACTAAGGGTTGAGTTCTAATGCTGTCTTTACCATCTGAAGCCAAAAAAGTCACTTCACCCACATCTCTTATAAATGCTCACTTTGATATGGAAACTTGGTCTGTACTGCAGAAGTGCATTCACATGAGTTGCACAAAGCAGGAAGAATGAAGACTGGATGCCACTGATCAAAGTTAATGGAAAAATCTCCCTAGAAATCTGCTTTTAAAAGTAATACTACAAGCAATACTTGAACTTAAAAGGTTTTGTAAAAATGTGAATTGCACAGTGAAGTTTGAATTAACTTCTAATTTTATACTGAAGCTTTGTATTTTATTGAAACAGAATTAGTATTGGACTGTGGTATGCCTCGAAACCTGGAATTAAACTTCTCTTTTCCAGAAACTGATCTTTTCATTCAAGTCTGACTTTATGTCAAAGGTTCCAAAAGGAGCCAGGATTTATTTCAGTCATCTCTACTTCTGACCTTAACTTCTGCAACAATCTCCATTTCATAAGACTTGTATTAAATTTTTTCCTTATCTTTTGCCCAGCACATTTGCTTCCTCATCTCAGAAAGCAATTTTTGAAATTAGTTATTTGGGACATCACTATCATAACAGAAAGCTTTATAAAAAACTCCAAATCCTATCTCTGGACGCCGCCGGGGACAGTCCTCAGTAAATAAAGAACGAGGCCAAGTTACAAATAAAGAACACGCGTAGGAGGAAAGGGCAATCAAAAACTGAAAATTCTGGTCCAGATGAGCAATATTTTTTCTTACTAAAGCTAGGTTCCTGTAGAATGCGAGCAAATTTTTACATGAAATGGAGGAGGCTGGAGTGAAGGAAACACTGTACACATACACTTGAATCCATTCCATAATTCTGTACATAATAACTTTGAAATGCAAGGGTGTTTTCAGCATAGTATTTGAATGTACACTATAAGACTAAAATGTATGAATAAAAAGAGAGAAGTTGGCAGAAAAAAATTAAACTTGATTAATGAACTATAAAGGATAATAAAGTATAAGAGTAAGTTTTAACTTGCTTTGCAAAGAATCAGTAATGTTAATTACAGCACAAATATTCTGTTTATGTTAGTTTTACTACATAATGCTACTTTAAAATGTTTGAGGGCTTTTCTTGTAGGTGCATTACAGAGTTATCAAAGCAAAAAAATTGATTCTGTCCATTCAGTTGAATTATTTACAGTTAACACAAACCGTTGTAAAAAGCTTGCCCTGAAATGCCTTAGGAGAAAATAAATCTTTTTTTTCATTGTTGGAGCCCCTCAATCTTGAAAGGCCAAACTGCAAACACAGTCAGGGGAAAACACTTTCACTGTTACTGCCGTACTTTCCAAACACCCAAGCAGAACAGTCAGAGGACAGAACTTTACATTTTGTGATACATTTGTCACGCAACTTTTGCTGAACAATCGAAATGAAGAGTGCAGATATACAGACTGTGTATGTGTATAAAATTTAATATAGCAGCTGTACGTTCACTGTCTCTGCCAACAGATCCATTGGTAATGTTTATACCAGACACCTATCCATCGTGATTACAGGGAACACAAGTAAAGCTTTATACAAAATGTTTGAAATTAATTGTATTTCCAGAACATTTTAAACCTTACCATCCATATGACATACTGATTAATATAATCAGGATCACTGAGCTGGTTTATTAATGGAAGAAGAATTCCTCGGGAGAGGATTTCCTAAAAAACAAAGGATAATAGATCATTTTATACGTTTATTCATAAAGCTAGTATAACTGCAACAATTTAAACATCATTGCGTAGAGCTTAAAACACAAACGTGTAATTACAGAAAACATTTATTAGGCACTACCACATTCTCTTCTAACTAACCTTACAAATGTAATTTGTAATTACAAGAAATTACAAGAAAAAGAAAAAACCTCGAGAAAAACAGCATCCATTTTCTCATGTTGCTAGAACTAAAAGAACCTTCAAAAACATTTCACACAAACTGCACATGGCTATTAAATACTTATCAACACTCTACTGCTTTTAAAATACCCTAATATTAAATTAGATCAATTTTAGAAAGTAAAAGCAGCAATTCAGATCTAAAAACTTTTTTATGACATTAAACCAAAGAACTGGGATGGCTTTTAGAGTCTGTACTTACCCTGACAAAGTATCGCATGATCTTGTTCTGGAAGTCTCCAGGAGGTAGCAATATATACAGTAAAACCTCACACAGATCCCTTAGGAATCCTAGAGAAGGAAAACAAAAACCCCTCAGCACAATTTCATATTATATGACTTCACATCTTACCTGATATCATCAAATCCCATAGATAAACCCTTAATTTTGAGTTCAAAAATCCAGTCATGTATTTCTTACAGTCCAAGCATCACAGTAGCATCTTTCAGATGGAATATAAGCAGCACTGATGAGAAAGATCTACCTCAAACCCAAGACAACAGAAGCCAAATTCCAAGATAAATAAAACCCAACAACCAAACTCTAATGCATTTTTCTTACTTAACATATACAGCTTTTTCCCCCTCCTTCAACACTTTGCCAGAAAACATAGTGTTTTTTTATGGAAGACTACGGAATAGTAATAATGAAGGCACATCTAACAAAAAGCAGTAAGAATCTGCAAAAACATCCCCTTCCTCCCAGGAAAGAAGTATTTCTATCTCAAAATTCTTTCAATGAAAGGAGGAAGACTTACATATGTACACGCTTCATTTAGTTATAGCATTAATATGCACAAACCAGAGGAAATATACATGTGTGGTAGATAACCACACTTTGAAAGTCATATGCTAAGATTTTAATGCATTTCCTATTGTGAACACAATTGTTAGTATTTTAATTTAGTCTCCCATACTAAAATATTTACTCAGAAGATAATATTGAGAAACCTTCTTCATCTTTGGGAGAAGTGCAGACTAGATCACGACAGACTTCTTTTTCCATTTCAACTTCAACCTCAAAGAATGTATCTACAAGTTCCTCAGCTTGATCTATTAAAAAAAAAAAAAAAAAGCACGTTTTTGTCAATACTAGAAACTTGAGAGCAAACTTGAATTATAAAATAAGGCTAACTATATTTCACACAAATAAGATACCAGCCTACTCAGACTCAAATAAAAAATACTTGACATTACCTTTCATCTGATCACCTTTCTCTGCTATCCTTTGCTGAGCTTTTCTGAAAACTCGAAGATGAGTGCCAAAGTCATCGACAAGTCGTGTAGTGAAATAAGGCTGCCAGTCTGTTTCCTTTGACCTATTAGGAAAGGACATCCACGGAAATTAATTATTTTATTGTGAACACGAAGAACAATAATAAATGTCTACTTCTCCTTTCTTCCTGCCAAGAACCACACTGATAGTAAAGATGGAGAAGCAAAGAAATATATCAGTCTCCTAACTGCCTATCCACTGAAGAACCAACTATTGTAAAATACCATTCTTGCATCACATTAATATTTATGTTTGATTTAGTTGAAAGTCAGTATCTGCATCTGAAATAGTGTTCTGATTTGTGACATTGTCAAATATCTGTGAGAAGTCCTGATATAAACAGCTTACAATGTAAAACTAAAATGTTCTCCAGGTCTTTTTCAGCCACATTTTCTACCATTTAGGAAGGCATCTAAACAAAATAATTTTTCTTCTGAATTTGCAGAATATGCACAAGCAAGAAAACACAAATTTCACCTGAAACTAAAAGCAATCTAGTATTACCAACAATTGGTTCTACAGCTTATATAAGGTACTCAGCATACTCTTCCAACAACGCACATAGGTTTAGATCAGAAAACAGTCTTTGTTAGATTTACATAGAACTACTTCCTTAGTGGTGTGAAAAGGATACAGATATTTTTATGATCTCTGTGCCTTACTAGGCAAACTAAAAATGTGATTGTGCATTATAGGTATAACAAACCTTGATGCTAGTAATAGCTCTTACCCTGCACTAAGTATTTTATTGCCTCAACTCTCTGAAGATGCCCACTTTGTTATAGCAGGAATCCTTCTACAACACTTCCTTTTTTTGTGTTTGTTCCTTTACCTGCTCTTTCTTTTCTTGAGGAGAGAGAAAGAGATAAGGAAGTCTGGAAGAAAGGGAAGCCTACTGCAAAATCTGGACATGTAAATAAGAAGCAGAGTTGTCCCCAAGGGCCGTCGCTCAAGCCATCAGTACTCCAGATCCCCCATCCGCACAAGACAGAACCGCACAAAACCTCTGGGTGGCAGCCTGACACCAGGCTCCCAAAGCTGCAGCTCTCAGGGAACAAAAAATTCCCACTGTACTCATTCTCCCCAGAGGCTGACAGGCTGCATGAAGCTATAGGTGATGGTACTAATCTCAACTGCTTCAGCTATATCCAACTACAGGCATTATAAATACACTACATCACTTTTTCTGCAGAAGAACTGCTGCAGGCCTGTGAAATTGATTTGCTTTGTACAGTGGAACACAACTGCGCGGGAGTGCCTATTTTTGAAGAGCTACACTACTGTAGGAAAGAAAAATAAACTTGCTAGAATTTGACCTACTTTGACACAAACTCAGGGCTTGACACTGTCCAATGAAGTAACTTTGCCAAGCAGACAAAAACACTGAAGCTGAGTAGCCAGGTCCATTTCATGCAACCGTAAGTTTGGTTGCTGTAACATAGTTTATTTAGCATAGTTTTCACCATTTCAATAATGTTTCCTAGGATTTTCATTATTTTACTGTATTATATTATTTATTATTATATTAAACTATTACTATTATATTACAGTTATTTTTTCCTAGTATTAAACCCAGTGCTCCATCTTTGACCCTCGCTGTCAGAAAAGCACACTAACCTACATTTTCAAGTCAGCTGAGGGAGGGGAAAACAATACCGTAAAATTGCTAAGAAGTTACTTATATTTAGGTGACCCACAACCTCTTCTGTAGAAAAAGCAAGTAACAATAAGCACAGTGGGATGAATACCTGAAATAAAAACTTAATAAACAAGTATATGGATATAAAGGCATGCAGTACCTGGGCTGAGAAATCAGCCATACTAAAGAAGTGAATTTCCCAGACAAGTTGCTTAATCAAGTAGGAGGAAGTCAGGGAACAGCACTAGAAATAAGGGGTAATTAACAAACTATCCATTTGTCCTCAATCAACTCTGTTTAAAAAAAAAAATGTTTGCATATGTGACATTCCATTTCATTCCCTGGACTACTATCCTTTTTAAAATACCCATTGCTCTTACATATGGAAGAGCCACACCACTTCTAAAAATAATCTGAGGTGATAAATATGTTGAATTCAGACTTTTGGATTGACTTACCTTGGGCGTGGCCCTACTCTTTACACGAAACAGATCTGAATACAAAGAGGCAATCATTCTCAAACTTAATGCTTAAGTCGCAAAAAAGAAAAAAAAAAAGCAGTTCAGTGATTTTAGACATTAATCTAAACTTTGAAATGGTCATTTTGCTAAAGATCATGACTACAAACACCATCATCTCCATTACTTCCCTAAGGGATCAGCAAAAGATTGTACTTCTTACATTATAATCTTAAGTTTTTACATATTCTTTCTGTAAAATGCACTGAACTATGCTAGTAGATAAATTGAATCACTTATCTACTACCATACAGCCCACAGTGTATTGATGTAAATAAAAACAAATCTTACCTGGCAGAAAACTGAACAAGTGCATGCTGAAGAGCCTGCCTAATTTCCAGAAGAAAGGATTCATCATCACTTAGTGTGTAATACCAATACTGCACATAGTCTCTCAGGGAAAACTGGATTACCTGAAAATAGCAAGAGAAATAAAAGAACTAACGAAAAAAGGACGAAAAATATACAACAGTTTTTTGTGCCTGTTAGCAGTTATCTTAAAAGGTTACCAGAGTGAACAATACTTCCTTGCTATTATGCAGCTGGGAGTGAAACAATAAAATTCACACACTGAAACTTCTTATTCATACTGGTTTGTACACACTGTTTTTATCACCACTTCTTTTTCAGACTGGTTTGCACATAGCATTTTTATCACCACTACATTGAGAAAATAAAATATACTGAAAACATACTCAAATACTGCCCAATATCCTGGCCCATTTCCCGTGTTTTTTTTCATTTATCACTCTCAAATACAATAACATTTTGAAATTCTATTTGTCATTCAATAGTCAATTGTATTACATAGTCAATACTTGCAAAAAAAAAAAAAAAGTAGGTTAAATAGTCCTAGTTAGAACTTACCTGTTGCAAAGGCTCATCAATTATGTTAGCACCTGTCAGTCTTCTGTCAATCTTAATAGGTCTGGCTTCACGTTTCATTTCTTCTATGCACTTGAAAGAGATTGGTAAATGTAATTTTGCAGAATTTAGCTCTAATTAAAAAACAGCTCTATTGCTTATAAGATATATATACATATCTCCAGTAATGACTTTATGCATTTTCCATATTATTACAATTTATAGAGACAATATAATCATAGAATCACAGAGTTATTTGGGTTGGAAGGTCTAGTTCAACCCCCTTGCAATGAGCAGGGACATCTTGAACTGCATCAGGTTGCTCAAAGCCCTCTTCAACCTGACCTGGAATGTTTCCAGGGATGAGGAGGCATCCACCACCTCTCTGGGCAACAATATTTTCTGTATTTTTCACTATATAACACATAATGATGAGGAAGTCCTGAAAACCTACTTCCTGCTTACTATAAAGGAGCAAGTGTTTGCTAAATTACTAGATCAGAAGGAATAAAAGTCAAATAGTTAGAAAAGGAGGGAAGGGAGAGAGACAACAACAGCTCAAGATAGTTTTTGTGCAATATTCCAGTTCCCCACTTGCTTGTGAACTCGATTGTGCAATCTCAGGCAGATAATTTTCAGTTGGGTTCTTGGTTTCTTTCTCAATCTCCATTTATTCTATATGCCAGAAGAGAAATTATGTTTTTGTAGCATTGCTACTCAACAGATGAGCCTTTGGAATGTAATTGATGAGGAGGGAAAGAAATTACTTTAAAGGAGGATTTGCAACTCAAAGCAGTTAACTCCAAGAACGACCTCATCAGAGCTGACTTTTGGCAAGTGACATACTGATAAAGAACTCCTTTTATTAGTGCTTCTCTCAAGTGGACTAATGCAGTATTTTTCTACAAAATTACAATGAAACAGGCAATAAACTCCTCTATTTTCACAGAAATAACAACCCAACAACTTACACTATTGTTCAAATAAACCAGTAATTTCTTTGATCTATAGAGAAAGTTATGACTATATTGGAAAAAAAGAAGAACTGCCAAAACCATAAATGAAGGCATTATAAACCATATATCCAAGGTTTTTATTCTGTGTGACTCGCCCTAAGTATCTCTCATTCAAATCAGTTAACAGTGAACAGCAGTGAAATACCTGAGGCCAGAAAAAAAATCATGCTCCTACTTAAGCAACTCTGTATCACAACACAGAAATATTTTGTTGCAAAATTCTGCATATTTTTTAACTTTCAAGACAAGGGAACCTTCAATGCTACTTTAATACAAATAAGACTTATCACATTCAAACAATTAGTATATTCCACCTGTAGACTAATAAATTTGTTAAGTATTTTTGTGTTGATTGTGTCAAAAACATCACAATGATATAGCACTAAATAATTATATACTTTTACTAAGCACAGCACAGTACAATTACCAGACAAAACTATCAAAATACTTTTGAAGGACTGCATGCATAAAACCACATTTGGAAAACAGAGAGGAAAATACAGCAGTAAAAAAAGCAGCAGCCACAAGTAAGAGAGGGACACAGAGCATGCAAGATTACTTGGTAAAAATTTGAATGTTCATATGCCCATAGGATCCAGGTTTTGACCTGGATTTCAAGAATTCATCTTGTTCAACCTTCTGCTCTAAGCAGAGCCAACTACAGGGTTAGACCATTTTTTCATATTCCTTATCTCCAGTGAAATCTTTATGTGCCTGCAGTATAATTTAGTTTGCTTTTGATATGTCTGAAGACATCTAAAATTTAGAGTATGTGCTTTTATTCCATTATAGGTACAACAGCTGACTGTAGTCTCACTTGGAAAGCACTGCTGGTTTTACATCTGCCTTCCAGACACTGACACAGAAGACAGACTTAAAGGAAGGACCCAACTCACATGACAACTGTCCCATTTGACTGTCACTTCACTCACAATTAGTCTGATGCACTCTCCCAGTATTAAATCATTAGTCAGGAAAAATGGGTATCACTTGTTATTGTTAGATTTGACACCCCCTTGCTTCATTTTAAGCAGGTAGAAAGCACTTGGGAGGAATGCAAGAGACAGACTCCACAAAGTGAGATGCAGCACAAACAAATCCAGGCTCCACAAGCACCTAGCTGCACTGACTGAATAACTTCAGACTTTTGCTTCACTGCATTAATGGCTATTTTTGAAGTCCTCTTTTGAAACTGTTAGGTAACTGTCAAATATGAAATATTTAGACTGTACTACTATTTCCTTAACAGCGGTCACCGGGTTTCATGAGTGGACAAGACACCGGGTATTTACACATTTCCATCAAATCCATGACGTAGGCTATGACCCACTGACTTAGAGACTCAGAGACTGCTCAGGGATCCAACACGCAACTACCTCTGGTAAGCTGTTATCACTGCTCCCTTACTGTACTTTGGCAATATTGCACCCAGCCTACAGAAACTCTGCGTCTTTTGGGCGAAGCTTAGAGACATCAACTACTACAACCAAACATTTCACACTTCTGTTAAGTTGGAGTGAAACCATCATTTCAATTAGAAGTAGCATTCAAGCTCACATTTCAGAAGGCTCTAAACTTACCTTACATTCAACATTGTTTTAATACAAGCCTGCAGACAACTGTGTATCTTGCAGAGCCAGTACATTATTACATCATCCAATAGGTTCCTGACACAGAAGTTATATATGACTTGCAAAAAGAAAATCAAGTCTAAGCCTAATTTTTAAGCCTCCCTGTGTGAATGTAAACAAACAAACAAAAAAATAGCAGAAAGATACACAGTCTTCCATCAAATGTACATTAAGTATTCTCCTTAATGTGATGTATTCACTATATATTTGCTAATAAGTAAAATCTGTAGCAACCAAGGAAACCTATCAGCACCAAATCTGGTGTTGTAATGTATGGTACATTCTACACATTACATCCAGCCACAACTTTGATGCTCTGTATTACAATTCATTTCTGTAAAATCAAGCATTTGAACATTTCTCTTACCCTAAAAAAATCTACAAGTACAAAAAATACCCCAAAACTATCAATAAAATTCTGTCTTTGATGAAAAGAGCATCTTATAAAGAACCAATATCACCAGATTACTCCTCAGACTGCTGCAAAAGAATTTCATGTTAAGGTGAATTCAGCTTGTACTTGGTTCATGGAAGAAGTATAATCTACACACACTAGCCACTAGAAAGAATATTCCTTGTTCAAGACCACTTAGGGCCACAATGGTTTTAAACATGAAAAAAATTTCAAGTTAAATAAATTACTTTCCATACAAGTCAGCAAAAATTTAATATACAAACAGCAAATAGGAATCACAAGCAAACAACACATTTGGTTTTGACTTGGACTCATCTCTACTTGCACTGCTACTGAAAAGCTCAGCTACACTTGTTAACGCTACTTTAACGCAGTGGCAAAAGAGAAATGCAAAACACTACTGTAGAAGACAAACAGATTTTATTTGGTGAACAGCTTCAAACAGCATTTCATAAGTCAGCTAAAAATAAATACTTTTGTGTTAAAAAACTTAAACCCAGAGATTAGTCGAGACAGGTCAGTTGAGGAAAGTGCTGTGTCAATAATCCATACTCAAATCAGAAGTCAACCTACTGAATTTGCAAAGATTACACAAAAATCTCCGTAAGATTTTATTCTTTTATAAAGCAACCAGAGCATACATATGTACTGAACCTAAAAAAAGTAACATTAACATTAAAAAAAGTTTCAGCATGTAGAGGAAATTTAAAAGACAAAAAACTCCTCTAAATGTGCTCTCAAAACAAAATGGGACATAAGTAACACTTCACAACATATATAACATAAGCACTAAAGTCTATATAGCACCAAGAACCTTAGCCATGTAAAACAAGATTTCATTAACGGAACAGAAACATTAGTTGACTGCTGACTTTTTCAGCCTTAACCTTTGTATTTTTCATCTGGAGCAGTGACCTTATTTTACAGTGTAGGGTACACTTTCAGATTTATTTTAAAAGATTCAAAGACTTAAGTGAAAAGGCCACTTACCAAATGAGCTATGAACCAATCACAGAAAAAGTTCCATGATGAGAAAACATACTGCTGAATTGCAAGGTAAATTTCTATGTGCTACTGATAAGGCTGAACGCTCACCCCCTTTGATAGACAACATGAAGTGTAGTGAACTGACAGCTAAGAAAGAACAGGATGCTTCAGTCAGAATAGCTGTGAGATTAAATTTAACATAATTAGCAAACTCCGGGTTGAAGTGTTTTCTCTATTCTGATGAGCGCAAACGGATTAGGCCAAGATATATCTAAACTTCTGAGCTAACAAGATGCATTGGTTCATAAATCAGGAATTCCTAGAAATCCTACCTCTCGGCTATTAACAACTTTTTCTGTATGAAACACATGCAGATTTATCCAGTTAAGAACCCTCAACTTAAGTCCATCAACCAAAATTATGTGTGTGTTAGGAATTCAGAAAAGAAAAGAGCTGAAAAGTGGATTCCACTGCTGCTCTGTATTCATCTATGCCTTTCCAAAATCTTTGCTTGGTCTTGAAGACAGCCAAAGATAACCTCTACGTCCTTGAAGTACTGAAAATCTAGTCTTTGTAACAGTTTGCCTTTTTTAGTTAGGCAAGCAACCTTCTGACCACAATCAAAAGTGGAGAGACTAGATCCAGTGATGGAAAACACCTAAATAGTCATGACAATCTTGCACAAAAAAGTAAGAAAGAGCTACCCCTCAGAACAAACCAACACACACAAGTCTGGAAAGGAATGGTTTAGTAATTTACCCACAGATTATATTAGCCAGTCATACCATACTAATTTCTCACAATGAAGAAACAGTACTTTAAACAAATTTTCCATAACCCATTAAAAAACTTGTATTTCATAAAGGAAAAATATTGCATTTCATTTACACATTGCAGCTGACTCAAAAGATAAAAGCAGGCTCTTTTACCTTGAGAAATGGGCACAATTCTTACATTAAAACTGATTATTTCTAAACAAATTATAAAATCTTATCTAAAAGTTAAGACCAGAAAACTTTCCATACCTTAGGGATCCCAACTGATGTACAAGGGAGAAATGAATGTTCACACTGCTCAAGGTATTTTTCTGAATTGCTTTTTCCAAATAAAAGAGTAACCACAAAACCCCTAAAATGGAAAAGGAAAGATCAGGTACAACAACAGCCCCATTTTCTCACCTCTAGAAAATATTTAACAGCAAGTTATAAAATGACAATACATGACAGTCCCCACTGTTTACTCTTGTGCTTTTTCCCACTGCAACATGTTGCTCAAAATAACTGACACAACCCTAAGTATGAAGTTTCCCTGACTTCTATTATCTGTCTTGATAAAATCTTACCACACAGCAGATCTCTGTGGCACTGTCTATGCTACAGTGTGCTTGCTGTGATGCCACACTGCCTGTGCTCACAAATATTAGCACATGGGAAGAGGGGTACATACAGAAGTTGCTCTGGTTGTATTTATATGAAGATTCTCCTACTTCAACACCATGAAGAAATAAACTGTAGGCTACTCAGTTGTAGCATAAGCCACAAAATCACAGTCCAGGAATAAACTGATGCAGCAAGCATAACTAACCACTGCATATGTTTAGACATTGTGCTCACCCTTGTTACAATGGCAAGAATTTATTTACAGCTTATGACACTAGGGCACAAACCCACATGAATATCAAGCTGGTTTTACTAAGAAAACCTAGTGTCTGTCCCAACTCTAGCACAAGCAGAGCATGTAGCCTTTGAAATATCAAACAAAGAAAAAAAGAAAATAGATTAGCCTTGGGATGGCTAAACACACAGCTTTTTACACAAATTTCAGAGCATTCAATCTAAAGGCCAGCTGACCAGCGATTGTGACCACAGGAACTCACAAAGCTATTCTAGGCTTGAAATGTGCTGAAGTAATACATTCTTTTAATATGGATAGCTGTTATATGATACACTCACTTATAAGATTAGAGAAAAAATCCTACTCAAGCTAAAATATGCCATTTAAAGGTTTTAATTCCCAAAATTAAAAAATTTCTTTTAAAGTCCCCCAGAGGCCCAGTAACTCAGAAGCTGGGAGGTTAACTCCATGAAAGAGGGGGGAAAAAAAAAAAGAGCTACACGAATTATTATTAGTAACTTGACAATGCATAAGAGGAGTTCACTGAATACTCTAATTCCCTTAGAGCCATCTTTATGTGCCATATGACAGCAAGAAATAAAAGCAGGTTTAATTGCCCTCCTGCTCCCTTTAACTTCAAAATCATAACACCAATCAGAGTTCACAGACTAGAACTTGCTTAGAAAAATCTCAGTATTAGTTTCACTAATGTTTTGGTTCGTTTTTAATTATTTAAGTTTGGATTTTCTTTTGATTATCTTTTAAAGAAAACAGTACACTCAAGTTTGGCCTAAAATCAATTTTAACTTGAAATATCCATCAGCCAGCTGCTTCTCTTTCTTTTAGTCAAAAGGACTGAAGCCTTGGAAATAACTACTTATAGATTATATCTTTTCTCTCAAATGTTTTGATACTTTTAAAGTTAATGACTCATTCAAAAATACTGATACTATCAACATGGTTTAAAAAAATGCTAATCTTCTTAGAACACTTGAAGTATTTTCAGTTTTATGCTAGAAATACTAGGAGCTTTTTCTTCTCTGGCAGAAACAAAAACATTTTATTCTCTAATGTAAAATCTCGTGAGCGTTAGAGAAGTCTGACCATTCAGGGCATCTGCTAGCTAACCTGCATCTTCTAGCTAACCTGTATCTTCTAGTGTAAATGCTTATTTAATTCATCAAGAAGATTCTCGATACATGAATGAGAAATCGTATTAGTCTTCTCTAAAGGAATAGAGGAGAAAAAAGAAAAGATTAGATTGTATTTTGCTTCATTTTTTAAAATTGCTTCCAAAGATTACTGGATGGCCAGCTTTTTCAAGGGCAGATTAACAACAGAACAAAGGTAAAAGATAGAAAAATGAAGACCACAGATTTATCACCTTCCCCTCAAGTCTGAAAAGTAACAGTCTCAGCTGAATGCTTCGTGAAAGTCAAAAAGCAGCTACAGAACCATTGGTCAGCAGTTATAATCATTAATGGAGCCAGACAGTCACATACATATGGATGTGATTGAGTATCAATAATTATGGGATTTGATGACAAAGCAAATTCTTTTAAATGGCAAAGTAACTGATGATCCAAGAAATTTCAATTTTTGTATTTGGCAAAACCGCAATTCACATCATTTTTATTTCACTTCCTAAGGACTGAAAGAGGGAAAGAAAGAGAAAAAGGTAAGAAACACTCCTAGCAGAAAAGGCAGATGGTAACAGACAGGCTCAGCATTCAGGTAAACGGGTCTACACCAGTACTTGAAGGAGAGGAAAAAAGAAGAATAACACCCTGTAATACTCTACACAGGTTAAGTAAACGATATCTATCTTTAGCCTCCTGCTTTTGAGCTCAGTTCCGTAAGTGAATGAGTTACCAGATCCTGAATGGAAAAAGGCTAACATTTTATAAATCAGTCTTGAAACAAAATAAAATAAAATAATGAGAAATTGTGATTTTGAACTTTTACTCATATATACAAATGGTTTCAGTATTCTTCCATGCATACCAAAAACAACAGTACATTTACTACAAGTCATCTGTGCAAACACAGAGTTGAGTGCAAATCACAGAGAAATAATTAGCGCATAATAGGAGTTAAACAGTATAAACAGATTGATTACATTGACACAAATTTGCCATTACCATTGTCTTCCTGCACAGCTCACTGGTGTATTATTTAAATATTTAGGTCAATACTAAGAATGTGACCAGCTGTGAGTCAGCATTTTCTTTTGCTAAAACTGCAAAATGGGACAGAAGCTGGACTTCCAGCTAGTGGAAGTCAGAAACCTTTGATACAGGGCATTTCTTTTTTGAACAAAATATAAAAAGCTAGAAAACTGTGTGAAAAATTGGATAAGAACACCAATTTTCCACAAAAAATTCAACCACAAAAATCCATGCCCAAAATTGCTATTTTTTTCCAGAGAAAGGTACAGTAAATATTATGGACACTGCTATAATCATGAACCAAAACTAAAGTTTGCTTTTCTAAATTTATATATATGACGTTATGGCATAAAATTGCTAATCATAAGTGTAAAAGTTACTTCATAACAATTTCTGTTTGTTTCTAAGAGATGCATGATCAAACATTTTGTAAAACTTCAAGGGAATTAATTAAAAAAAAAAAAAAGCAGGCAAGAATAATTTAGATATAAACCCATTTGGCCTAGTTAGCACTCACAGTTCTGTGTGCTGAATGTTAAAGTAAGTGTGTCACTCTGAAAAAGATTAACAGTGTAAAAAAGAGCCAGATCACAGTCTTAGCCAAGACGTATATGTTAAAGTAATGAAGTGATGACATTCTACTGCAAGGGCTGAGACTTCACATATATATACGTAAGTAAACACTCTGCTCTAACAGATACACTACCACTAGATGAATTTGTTCTTAATAAGATCAATGTTTACTGACTAGCTACAAAAATGAACCAAAGTAGCAGAATAACCACAGCAAAGAGATAGGAGAGCTGACTTGTGAATGAATGAGCTCAGGCACCACATGCAGTTTAATGGTGCCAAACTGTAGCTGACTTCAGACATGCTCTAGGAGACACTGGTTGGCTGCTACCTTTGAAAAGCCAAACAACTGAAACTGTGCAAGAATGAAGGATAACCTCTTAGGAAATTATTATATCCCACGTCATTTTCCATACTGCAAGTATTAAGGAAGTGGTAAGACAAAACAGCAAGCAGATGCACTCTTGCCCTTTGCATGAACTCTGACTTTTGCCCTGAACAAACAGATAGCAAAATATGCCAACCATACCTGTATCAACACTTAACAAGACAAAAGCATTTATTTCAAGTTAGTTTTACTTTAACTAAATCCTTTTTCTAGCAGTCTGACTATTCTGATTGCCCAGAGATTAAACATCAAGCCTAATACAGTTGAAACTGGAGCATAGCAGTTCTAATTCTAGCTACTAAAATCTATTACACTTTTGATGAGATATACAGAAATATACACTCATTCTGTATGGTATCAAATAAGAAACTAAAAAGAATATCCCACTCAGACATTCTAACTTGCCATTAAAAATGTTTTAATGGTTACAAGGCAAGCATAATATACAATATAATAATGGTGCTGAACTTCACCTGTTTGCTCCTTTCCTGCCTATATAGATAACATATGAAAAAGTCTACAGCTGCTGAACTGATCTACTTGTTCAAAGTGTAGCATTATTTCCACACACCCAGGACAACATCCACTTGCATCAATCAAGTGCCATAGGTGGGAAAACGGGATTGTGATAGAAAAGGAAATGTAAGTACTTAGAAGTACCTGGGAAAAGAACTGACACTAATAAAAAGTATGAACTGAAATTACCACTGTTTTTATGTGAGCATTTGTTCTCTAACATCCACTAAAAATAGCTAAATTGAGATTACAATTATAAAAATTTTGCTCATAAAGAGGTGCTCAAATGTGGACATATTAATTACATAAAGCCACTTCAGATTTTTAGAGCAAGCTCTTTGCTAACGCACACATTAAAATTTTACTTTCACAGCAAATTAAACAAAACACTAAGTAGTATACTTACCCACCCACAAAGCAGAGGATATAAAATGCAAAGTAAAATATAGCGAAGGGTCCAAAAGTTACTAGAAAAAGCACAAGGCCAAGACTTCCCCATCCCCATATGGAAAGACTGGTCTGTAAACAAGAACATATAGAAAAGGAATAATTAATACTATATTCATACAACTTTAAGTCTCCAGAGCAATACTTGTAGTTTCTATAATGTTTCATACATTTTAACCAGATACAAGTTCTTGATGAAATAAAAATTACCTTTGTTTTAAGAGTGTATTGCTATCAAATATGTCCCTCATTATACCGTGGGCCAGTAATCCAGTTTTTGCCAACATTAGAGCATTTTTCTTTCAAATACTGTTCCTCATCTCTCACTTTGGATAAAACTATCATCCTTTAAGGGGCCACTTTTTTCTTTTCTATTCTCCTTTCGTGCACTTTTGTTTCTTGAGATCCCTTCCTTCTCACCTCTCCCTCCATCCCCACCCAGTGAAAAGTTCTCCACCACCTCCTAGGAAAAAACAGGCTTTGTGATAGAACAGGGAGACACAGAATAGAGCCTTGTTTTACACATCTAAACGTTATTTTCTACAACCAAGCAATGCTGTTTCTTCCCTAGATCAAAGCAGGTGCAAGACTAAAAAGGTGTCCCTTTCTCCAGTCAAGTCACAGGCGGGTCAACAGGTGCACCAAATAATTGACACAAGTATATTTTACTCTTCCCCATAAATAAAAAGGAGGGAAACTTCACAAACTGATACTTAGGCAGCGGCAGGGAGGCGAGGGTTGCTTGAAAAGCCCATGATGAAGTTAAAGTCAGTCACAAGGGCACATGTGGGGCTGGTGGGATTTTGGGGTTGATGTCTGGCATAAATGCAGCAGGCAAAACTCCACCCACACCGGCAGCCACCAGGAGTACAAAAAAAGCAGCAAGATTCCAGTTATTGTGCCAATATAGGTTCTAGTGTAAGTGCACTTATATACACCCATATGTACACATACGTACTCGATCCATCTATCCATATGGACAGATGTGTGTCTGTACACACCAATACAGGCACGCATGGTAATCTAAAAAAGCAAGGCAAGGAAAACCTGACTGATCTGAGCTACAATAGTTTTTAGACCATCACAATGCTGCAATGCAGTCAACAAAGCTTATATAAATTTAATTCACTCTAGTCTCTAGTTCAATATGGAAAGCATGTTTCAGCCAAGTCCCAAGAGTGTGAAACACAACGGACAAGTATTTATAGGCCACCAAAACAGTTCCAGCTCTAAGGTACTCAATACTTCTTTTTTCGGTTGCTGTTGTTGTCTAATTTACACCTTTCCTAACTGTGATCAAATGACACCCTGATGGGAACTCAGACAACTGTGTCAACAAGTAACACTAAGAAAGTATTTGAATAAACTTGTCTTGCAGTTTGACATTTAGAAAACAGAGACTGAACACCAAATTTGCAGAGAGCCCTTTTTTAGCTTTTAATACGAACAAGCTACAGCTCATTTCTCTCAAGGGACTATTTAGATTTCATCTTTTCATTTTAGCTATAGGATTAAAAAAATCAACTTTTTCAGAAAAAGTTTTTAAAATACTATAGACAATGAAAAATAATATAAATTAAGACTCCTATGTAAAGCAGCTTTGATTATTTTTTTAAGAGGAAGACCAAAAAGCAAAATTACAGCTCTGAAGAGAGATTGTTTCACAGATCTAAACTGCAATAATCAGAATTATTTAATTCTTTCTAGTTAAAAGTTTAATGGAACATTGAGATGAAATTCTATTTTCCTCTTAGTTGAACTTTCTTAGCAGGAGATACAAGCTGTACTGGCTTTGTTCTTAGTGTCTGAGGCTGGGAAAAATTAAACATAGAAGTACATAGACGAGTGTAATTAAAGTGCCGCAATTAAAAAAAAACACATTGCAAGTTACTCAATTTCCTTTAAGCTGAGGAAATGCTTCAATGGATAATATAAACCACAAAATTCATACAATCAAAATCTTGAATTGGCACTACAATAAAAAAAAAATCTCAATCACAACCAAGTAGAAGATTTTGTTGTTTTGTTGACTCATAATATGCAGTAGATAACTGTGGCCTTCCAGTACATGAAGAGAGCCTACAAGAAAGACAGAGAAAAACTATTTACAAAGGCATGTAGTAACAGAACAGGGGGGAAAAGGGGGAATGGCTTCAAACTGAGACTAAGTTTGGATTAGATATTAGGTGAGAGGGTGGTGAGGCACTGGAACAGATTGCCCAGAGAAGCTGTGGATGCCCCAACCCTGGCAGTGTTCAAGGCCAGGCTGGTTGGGGCTTTGAGCAATCTGGTCTAGCAGAGAGTGTTCCTGCCCACGGCAGAGGGGTTGGAACTAGATGATCTTTAAGGTCCCTTTCAACCTAAACCATTCTAGGATTCTATGATAAACTCTTTGGAAGATAGAAAGGAGAGGCACACCAGTCGAAAAAAAAGAAACAAAAAAAAACCCTGGCAAATGCAACAATTAACTAAAACATGAGATCTCATTGCACATCTACATTTCAATACAAAAAGAAGATTCTGCATATTCATACCCTCAGAAACACATTTTAAAACTTCTGCAGAGCACCACAAGCATGATAAGGAAGATATGCACACAGAAGATAGCATTTAATGATTTTCTTAATGTCAAAAACCCATTATGCTTAATCACATCATTCAAAAAAGTTCTAAATATGGAATAAGCACTCTAAATGACTTAATTAAACTAGATGGATGTATAGTCAGAGTTGGATGAATGCATAATTAACAAAGAAAGCTCTATAACTCTAATAAATAAAACAGTGACCTTTTGTCCTATGCTCTAGTGTTGCAATTTAGCATATGGGTACAGAGATTCAAATCTCATTTGGTATGTTAATAGGATTTCTTAAAGTTTGTACAACTTGGTACACTGCAGGAAGTACAACAGATATTGGCCCAATTCTTGTATATTCTAAATGAGTGGTTTAAAGTCTTATGGATTTTGAGACATTCAAAGAGATTAAATCATCAGGATGGTACCCTTTCTGCTGACTGTAAACAAAACCTTCCCTAACTCCACACTTCTTGAAGGGACTTCAGCAGTATAACTCCTAGGAAAAAAAATGAACACTTAAATCTTTTTATACATAAAAACCAACTATTTTTGAACAGAATGTCCAAACATATACAAATATGACTACACAGCTGGTCACTATGAAAACAGTTCAGGTATTTAAATTCAAACTCCACTTAGAGCCTACTTCCAAATTTTATTTATAATGGTAATTTTTTAGAAGATTCACAGATTTAGTAAAGCTCTGTCTAGTCTTACTAAAGTTAGCTGCAGGGTGAATGCTTATCACTCTTAACACAAAGAACAAACCAGCCTTCTGAAGAAGTGGTGTAATTGCTGGTGTTTAAGCCACAACTATCCAGACCCTTTAAAAGAAGCTGACCTGCCCTATATTGGCAGGGCAAACTTCTAAGCTGACCTGGCATAGTGCTGTTCACTGACTATCAAGGAATTAGGGACAGTTACCTAAAGGCTAAAGAGAAACACAGGCCTTAGTCCTGCAGCAGGCATGGTCTGGTATATACTGTGTGCATACACATGGATAAAGGGTATTTATTCCATGTCAGCAGCTGTTCCACTTCATCAGTTTTGGCCACTTTTGCTTACCACCACTACAGATACTCTATGTTTGTCTCACCATCATCACTTCTTAGCTTTCAGGTTTAAGACTTCACAAAACTTCTGCACTACATTACACTAAGGTCATACATATAAATAATGGGCTAATGTAGCATTGTGGTCACACACAGGAATTCTCTTTCCACAGCTGGAGTTCCTTCAGCAAAACAAACTGCAGCTGAAGTACAGGGGTGTGTCTGCAAGCTCCAACAGTACCCTGCAGAGGCTCATCAGGTGAGAGCAGACACACAAAGGTGAATATTCATATGTGCTTGATTCACCTTTTACAGATAACAAAACTGTCACCTCAATGACACCTGCGGGGTTTTTTAACTACATTTTGTCCGTTTTTCACACTGAATAGTTTTTCCACAGCCAAGTACTAAAAGTAGTACATATGGAATTTGCTTTCTTATGCATATTTGTTTTTTCTTTCTTTTGTTTCTGCTTCCTAATCAAGGCAACACTTTGATAGTCTAAGACACATGCCATTATGGCTAGTAGTGCTGAGCTAAGACTGACTATGTGACTTAACATGACCATTCACACAGAAGTTTCTAGAAATCCACAATCTACAGCAATTATTTATTCCAGAAACAAACACAATTATGTCTTACTAAAAAGGAGCTTCAATAGGTTTCTTATTTGCTTCATCCATCTGACAATCTTTCAGACCTGTGCCCCACACCCATTTTTAAGCAAGATCTTCAGTCTTGACACCTCTTTCTCTAAAAATGATTCACCCAGGTAATGTAGGTTTGTTGTCTGGATTTAAACTAGTGCTGTCAATTTTAGCTTGCAACTGGCAGTAAGGTAACACGTGTGTCTGGTTTAGAGCAAAACAAGTGTTACTCTGCAAGTCCAGATGACAGGTGCTCCCTAGCCCCCCTCTGCCACTGAACAGCGGACAAGTGTTTCCACTCATGCCGCTCTGGGTGCCACCAGCCTCCTACTCCAGCGAGAAGCTCCTGTTCCAGGCACTTGTCTCTCCTCACAATTCCCACACACATTCACAGTAATTGTGGTTTCAGGTTTGGAGACATAGAGAGGAAATAAAGAACACTCATATAGGAAGGCCAGGCTCTGGAATCATCTGCTTGTCAATCTTAAAGCTGCAGCAGAATATGATTTAAGTCTTACAGTAGCATCCAAAAGACTGATACCAACTTGGAAGATTATAATTTGTGATTATTTTCAAATTTAATGGTCACAACAGAATAATCTGAACTTTGAAAGAACAGCAATATTTAAAAACAAAAACATGTTTCTTTGCTCACAATTCTTTTACTCTGTTTATCAAACTTCATTTGTCCATTAATATTTTAAAAGTTACAGTAGCTGACCTGTTCCTAACAGACACTGATAAACTGTTTTCTGCCATTTGGGTAGTTTAAATTATTAGTATTTTTTTTAATGCCTCCTCTGGGCTCACATTAAAAAAATTGTCAGGGATTGCATTTACAGTAGATGTCAAGTTTAATTTTGTTAATTCCACACATCTGCCTTTTAATTTGACTTCCATTTTGAGTGCAAATGGAACATGTTCACATATAAACCTTTCTATAATTAAGGTGAGTGTCACTTTTGTCAAGTGATTAAAAACATTATTTTAGGTTTCAAATTACTGTCTTTTCACTAGCATGACAAGTAAAATTGGAAAGCTGTACCAACCTGAGTGCCAATTTCAGTGCAGTGAAATTGTTATGTTACACTACTCAGAGAAATATTTAACAATTGTGAAATAAACCATTAACAACTTTCTAGTTATGTTCTCCTATCTGCCAAAGTTAAAGCAATCATCTGAAAGACATGTCAACAGTTCTCCATATCATGATTTCCTAACAACACTAAAGGTCTCTTTTTAACCTCTTCTTATCCTTTTGCCCCTTTCCTTCCTAGCCCAAAAAGGCAAAGGAAAACGATACCCTGAGCTCCACTCCTACTTCATACTACAGAAAAATAAATGTGGTGAATCTACACAATAATGTACTGCAGTACTCCCAGGAAAACTCTTGGGATTTTTAAATTTTTTCAAAAGAATTTTATATACTTATTTTGCTTTTATTGTACTAAGTTTAGATTGAGGGGTTTTTTTTCCCCCCAAAGAAAGCTTAAAATACTAAAGCATATACATATACACTAAACATCTTTTAAATGCATAAAGAAGGTAATTAATGTCAGGAGTTAAGAAGTTTGGCCAATGAAGTTTCTTCTGGATAAGTGTAATATTCCTGCTGGAATCCCTCTGGTTACAGAGGCTGGAAACTCTGTTGCAAGCAAGAGTCCATCTGTCTTGTCTCTACCTCACCTCCTCTTCTTCTGCTCAATGCACACCTTGTATGTCAAACGGCTTAATTACTTATCAGGTGGATTAATTCAAACACAATCATGTCTAACTGTATTGAGTTTGGGTTTTCCTGCTGTTCCTCACACAGCATGAAACAGCAAAGCTTTTGGGATCATCTTCCCCTACTCTCCTCCCTACTCTCCCCTCCGGCTATACGAGGCGGAGTAACGAATTAGACTCTAATGGATAGGCAATAATTTTTCATCTGTATTCACTCTTACTGCGGTCTTGACTACTCCTGAAACTCATTTCTAGAAGTGCAAACATTTATATGAAAATATATGCTTAAAATACATAACATTATAGTGTGTAACCATAAAGATTAAAAGTTACTGTGCACATTACTTCAATTTTAGTATTTATCCAGAGCGCAACAAATTCCATTAATAAAATTTGACTGTTTGCAATAATCAGAATATTACTATACAATTTTTAATACAATTTAAAATGTTATTTTCCATATTTTGATACAACTGGGGTTTTCGCAAGAAAAAGACCAATCTTCTGCTTAACACTTACAGTTCCATAAGCAATGGTAAATATTTTCAATGCCAAACTTTCTTCTCAAGCGAACAGAGTAAAATTCAGCCTAGAGTCAAGATTATTTTTTCTTCCTCTCTCACACCTTCTTTGCTACCATTGCTGATCATTATAAGAAATTAGGAAGCAAAATGTTTAATTTTAAACTGACCTTAATTTTATTAACCTTTATTTCTAGTGCTAACAGCTACTTTATTATACAGCAGAACAATCAGCAAAGGACAGAAAGTTTCACTTCATGTAACCTTTTCCAGAGTGGCCCAAGTACTTACCTTGCTATGAAAAACAAAGAGGCCACCTTCACAGATGCACACTCTTTCTGATAACATGCTTGCATAAAAACCCACTCTGAATCATGTTCTAGTTTAAAGGATATGGAATTTTGGTGAGATTTAAATGAAGCACTTGAGCATCTTGGATAGAAGAGGAAAAGAAGAGATGCAAGCCCCACTTTCTGCTACTTTCTTGAATATAAAAGTGACACACTGAAACTCATCTTTAATATAAATTCCAAGAAAATTATCCTTTTCCTTTGTAACAATCCATATTGATTTGTGTCCAAGCTAATTTATTTATTTGGACAGAAAGCAAGACAAAAAGACAAAAGCATTTTGGATCACTTTAGGTGACTGAAACAGGGCCAGGCTCCACAGGATTGCCTAAGGTGGTCTAAAGTGAGAAAATAAAGCAATCCCTCTATCTTGAATTCAAGCCAACGAGCTAATCTAGACCGTTCTACATTCAGCCTCTGGATAAACAGATTACATCTATTTCGAGTTTTTCTGGTGCAAAATAGTGGCAAAAGGGAGAGAGGGGGAAGACCTCAGAAATCTTTAACAGGTAAAAAAAAAAAAGGTCTGTTCTCCTATATAGCTAAATATGAGGTCACATGCTCTAAGTCAAGAAACTGTTATTGTGTATTTCATTTGTGACTACTGCTCAAGCAGCATCTTAAGCTTTTTACTTTCCTGCAGCAAGAAGTTATCTAAAAGTTCTTTTCACCATTTTTTTTCTTTCTTCACTGCTAAAGAAACTGGATTCCACTGAATGAACTTTAAGAATCATGAGCTTTGCTTCAGGAACAATTTCTACCACTCTAGCTCCTAATATTTATCTGTATGGAAATTTATCTGTATGCATTAAATGGGTCTCTCTCCACAAGAACCAGATCTAGCGGTCATCTCGTTATGTTTCTCATAAAAACGTGCAGGCAGAGCTCATGTATACTACAGAAACAGTTGCATGGGACACGTTTTTAGAAAGGTTTCTTCATACCTTGAGAGCTGCGCTTTTGGAAGGCAGAGAAAAAATCTCTTTAGTTCTAAGCTGTTTTTCCATGGTAGTGGTAATTTCAACTTCTGCCAAGCAATAAGCATCTGCCTATTCCTGGAACTTAAATCTTCATTACACTTGCCCAATTTATATCATTACTAAAAAAATGTATATAAAGACTATTTATATAAACATTATTTTGGACAGAGTCATCTGTTCAAAGGCAATGCATTATTGTCAATGATCTTTACAAAAAGGACAAAGTGGAAAAAGATGGCTTATAAGAGGTCTGATGAACAATGATTACTATTCTTAAATTATTTTTTCTATGGAGATTTCACAGCAGTGGCTGCATGCAAAACCGTTTGTGCAATCTTGAATTGATAGAACCCGCTTAAAAAAGAATAAATATAAAAAATATGCACAATGATACAGTATCTGCTTTGGAAAATCTTGCTAACTTCAAACAACCCCACTACAAGAAAAAGTACAACGAAGTGAATGTGCACAGTTTTTGCAAAGAAGTGTCAAAGACATGAAGGTATAAAATAAGATAAATTATATAAAAGTTTGAACATTTTGGAACTGCACACTGCAGCAGCAGTTACTGAGCTTTATTTTTCTGCTTTTTCCTGAACAACTCTTCACATGTAAACAGCAGACAACACCTTCAAATTTTATACTGACAAAAATACTAGGATTTTTGTTTCTACCACTTGATGACTTGCTTGAAAGCAGCAATAAGCAAATAATTATTTTCAAGCAAATTCCTTAAAATCAGTAGTTTCTTCTAAACAGACTGATAAACCACCCACTTCAATATATATCTGCAGGATGTGTGACTTTTTTTTTTTTTAACTGAGAGTCAAACATATTGTATATGTTTATATGTGTTTCACATATACATAAATATTATATATACACACACAAAATCCAGTACTTAAGTTTATTGCAGAAAGATTTAGTCATTAGCTTCTGATCAACCTTTTAGTACTCTGGCTTCCTTAGGCTGTAAGTCATCCTAGAGTTTTGTTTAGTTCTTTAATCCACTGGTAATATTATGTTACTATTTGCTACTTGCAGCACAATTTTCAGCATTATTCCACTAAAATTAAGATGAAACTGCTTTGGAAGCAGTTTAGGGGTTTACTGTTGGTTTTTTATTCTTTGAATAGTACATACCACAATCTCATAGATCCCAAATAAGCAACATTCCTCATCTAGATGAAAAAGTTACTTTAAAAATACTAGGCTAAAAACATAACTTTAGAGTATTTTTATCAAGAACTGTACTAAATATAAAGATTGACTCTACTTGCCTTATTAGGTCAGGTTACAAATCTGAAAGAATACAAGTGGAAGAAGATAATTCACATTATCTATCATAATTGCCAGAAGGAGTCCTCCAGTAACAGACATATTCAACAAGACTAGAAATTGATTTCCGCATTGTCCCTAGTGATCAAGGCTGTGGGCTCTAAATACAGTCAGTCATGCAACCTATCTTTGTAGAATTATTTTGGTAAATGAAAAAATGTGGTTTAAACACCCCTATCTGTTTTACTACCCCTAAAAAAAGTTTTTTGGGTTCTTTTAAATGTACTAAAAAGGAGGAGAAAAGCTGTAAGCAATAATGTAGTGTTCATAAAGGAAAACCACACTGAGTTTCTCATCTGTAATGTCAAATGTCACCTTGACTAAAGGCAGTACTATAATTGCTATCATGGAATACAAAAAACCAAAGCTCAACAGAAAGCCAATGTAAATGACTTCTCAGACTGAACTGGCAGCAGCAGAACATCAGTGAGAAAGAAGGCCCAGGCCAGGGAGGAAGGAAAAATATATGCCAGTCAGCATCACCTCAGTCCCTAAGAAGGTTGTGAGCAACCAAGAGCAACCAAGAGATTTAGCAAGGGCAAATCACGTCTAAACAACCCAACTACTTTTTATGATGAGGTGAGTGATGCTGAGGACAAGGGTGGGGGGCTTAGACGACGTGCACTTTGCCTTCAGCACAATATCCCACAGCTTCCTTATCACTAAATTGCTGTGGTATGGGCTGGATAAGTAGATTAAAAAGTAATTGAAAAATGCTGGATGCAAAGACATGATCGGTGGTAGAGAGTTCAGTGTGCAGGCAGTAACTAGGTGGGAACCTTCAAGGATCAGTACGGGACCGATGATGCCTTAGCAATGTGGGTGATGTGACACAGTGAACTCTCAGTAAAAGTGTGCACAGAATCCTGAAGGGGGGTGAGCGATCATTACACTGGAGGGTTCTGAGTGTGTCAACAGGCTGGATAAAGGGGTTGACAGGAACCTCATCAAGCTCAACAAAAACAAGCACAGGTTTGCATCTGGAGCGGACTAACCCTGTGCCACAATACAGTCTGGGGCCCACTCTCTGCGAAGCAGCTCTGCAGAAAGGGACCCCCAGGTGGGCTGTAAGGTGAACGTGAGTCAGCAGTGTGCCCTTGTAGCAAAGGTGGCCAACAGTATTCTACCCTCTTACCAGCAGAAGTGTCACCAGCAGAGACAGTAAAGTCAACCTTCCTCTCCATTTGGACACCCCTGGAGTCCCATGTCCAGTTTTGATCTTCCCATTACAATACAAATCCATCTGGAAACCAATGTACAATATCCAATTCCACCAATCCAAAAGGATTTTGTGCTAAAACAAAATACATCTATATTATGAAGCCACACACTAGCTACACTTGCCACCAAGAGAAGGGTACATTTAGAAAGCTTGTTGATGTTCCAAATTAACATTCTGACCCTCTTTTATGTGACTGAGAAGTAACACAATTTTTAAAGTATTACCCCCTCCTCCTCTCCTTGGTGCTCACCTTTGTCTTCAAAAATAAACAAGGGTAGTAGTCTCCACACTCTTATCACCAAAGTAATAAAGGGCATCTACTGCCTAAACACTGGAATCTGAAGAAACAGCTGCCAACACTGTATTCACTGATTTTACTATTTTGGCACGTTTGGTTTGTTCGTTTAATTCCAAGACCTCAGTCAGTGCCAGCATCATAAACTAGTTTCAGTTTGGACTCCTGCTTGCAATGATCTCCACTTCGCTATATCTGATTTCTTGTCAAAAATGTACTGATAGCTCCACAACAGTTTTTAAAACAATGTAGTGCTTTTCAATCAGCATCATAATTAACAAACTGGATGAAATGGATATAAAAATAGAACTCTAAAGATCAGAGTATGCACCACAAAGAATTTTTTGTCAGCACACAAATAAAAAGTAAGACCCCAAGCTGCAAATATAGTCCATTTTTAAGAAACTTAAAGCCACTGACAGAATATTAGCACATTTCTCTGGAGATTGTGATGTTACTCCACTGTTTTCTTCAAAAGTTTAAATTTTATGCAGTTCTTTGAGTGCCACAGGTTTTCTCCAGTTACAAGATACAGAAACTCTGATACAACCACTATTTCACTACAAATTCCCAGTGGTCTCTGAGAGTACATCTGAAGTCCTACACGGCCAAATTTCGTATGACGCATGCCTATGGATGAAGACAAAATAACCATGGAAACAGCTGTTATACAAAGTGACACAAACCTTTACAAAGCTAGAGTAAGCCTAAAAACTTCCTGTTCCTCGCAACTGTTTTTCTGGACAGAGTATCATCCAGTTGCACAAAGTAAAGCAAGTGAAAGAGATTAGTTCAGTGTCAGCAAGTTTTTCAATAGTCCACAACAAACACAAAATTTGCAACCTCTTTAATAAGCAGCTGATGCCTAACTCTTCACAGAATGGACAGTGACAACACAGAAAATCAGCACTCTAATTTTGCTTTGAATCGGCAAAAAAAAGCCCTTACTTAAGAAGGGGGGAAATTGTTTAAATAGTATTCTTTTTCCAATGGGACAAATGTCATGGAAATGTAACAGAAACAAATAAAATCTTTCCCCCTTTCCCAATATCTCCTACAGTCCTTATTGCTTGTGTGCTTTACTCGCTTGCTTTCCAGAGATGTTTGGCTCCCCATCCCTTTTGGGAAGGCTTGCTCACTCTGCCCATCTCTTTCAAAGTCCTCTCTGCACTTTTGCCTTTTCCTCAATACCGTTACTGAGAAAACTGCAGTCTGCTGCCTGCACAACCCTGTGAAACTCCAGGGTCACAAGTTTTATTGAGTGGTTTGCTACAGAAAGCTGCTAACAGCACTGCACGTAAGTGTAAGCAGAGTGGAGCCTCCTATGACTTCTTCCAAGACTCTGCTCCATGACCTCTGTCCATCTGGCCCCTCTCTATGGAAGCAAAGAGCCTGTTGAGTATCCTAGATGAATCTTTTAGCCTCAAGTAGTTATCTTCTTCCTCGTACAAAATCTGGGCCCAGAATCAGCATGTCAGCTACTTCCTGGATATCTCCCAGGTTCACAAACTACCTTCTCCCATGAAGACACAGAAGAGGGAGACCAAGTGTGAATGCCTACAAATAACATTTCGGGACAGTTCTATGAACTTGCTGGAACACTTCATTCTCATACATAAGGGCATGGAATATTTCCAACAAATTTCAGTGAATTCGGAGAGGAAGGAAACCACGGCAATGGTGCATTAACTCTTGCCACTTCAAGATTACAAACTGAAACTAATTATAGATTGAACTAATTGAGTCATTTGAATATCCAGCTCCTAGGGCAAGTTTAGAGAAGATATCTAAAAACTTCAATCATTGCCACATGGCCAAGAACAAAAAAAGAAACCTAACTGGAACTACCAAACCTTACTTGTAACTTTTTCTGGAGGCAGAGATGCCTTCAGAAGTCACAGAAGGAATGGTGATGTTCCCTGTTTTCCAAAGTACAGGAATTATTTTGGATATTGACTCGTTTTAGATCTACGCAGAAGGAAATGCAGAATAGCACTATGCACTTTCCTAGCACTAAACCATGCAGCTGTTGATTTGGCAACTCATCCTGTGTTCCCACCCTCACATCCCTCCACAAGACTGGCTCACCAAGGCAAAAGAATTATTCATGCAGTTGCTACTTAGCTGCTAGACCTGAAACAAGAAGCTGTCAGACCAGCTTGTGTCTGGTGGAGGGGAGAAAACCTCTTTAGTAGCAGCCAAACTAGATCCAGTGAAGACAAACATGAAATGGCACTCCTAGCATTTTAAATGCCTTTATGCATGGATGACATCTAAAGAAAAATATATGGGCATCTCAGTGACAGCAGCAGGAAAACAAAGATAAATATATAAAGAAAATAATAAAGAAGAGGGCAATACATGAGAGAAACAAAGAACGAACAAAAGAAGAACCACACAGACAGCAAAGTGGAAGCATTCATAGACCAACCCAGGTACACAACTCCACACAGAAACAATGCAGCTACTTTGATCACTGGAAAACAAAAAAAACGTTTGGCATAATGCATCAAAAAATAGAGAATAAGAGAAATAAGAGTTATGGGCAATTCTCTAGAAATCTAAAGAGAAAAATTAAGAAGACTGCAAGCATCATGTTATATTGAGATTGTTAAAATAGAAAAAATATCCCAAACAGAAAATGTGCCAGTAAAATAATGCACAATTAAAAGAAACAGTGATTGGCAATAGTCAACCACCATTAATTGGAGAAATCAATAAAGGAAAATATCCAATAACGTAATGGAAGAGCTTAGAAACATTCATAGACATTGTTTGCTGTTGGTCTCATTATTGCTAATTCATAATCTTCATAAGAATTTTTAAGAAGCTGCAGTAGCGCAACTCCAACTGAAAGACAGAAGACCAGTACCATTTAAGTCTAGACCTTAAAAAAAACAAAGAAATAAATATAAAACTTATTTCAAAGTTTTAAACACACATGCAAGTCAAGCATGAAGCACAAAAGAAGCAATGAAGCATACAGTTGTAAGACCATAAAGCAAGGTACCAGTACTAAGTGCTTGTATACACAAAGGAAGAACAAATTATTTTTAACACACCTACTGCACTCTATTTAATTTAGAAAATTGCTGACTGTGAAGAGAAAAACTTTGGTAAGTGTGAAAATTTTAAATAAAACCTTATTCTCCTAGCCTAACGTTGTAAATAAATAACTTCTCATCAAAACCATAAAAATAATATTCACATAAAACAATTTGTTCTCTGCAAGATTTTTTAAATTTTATAGAAGAAATAAACAAGTATAAAAAGTAACTACCATTTCATTGTATTTACCATCAAATTAAATTTGCAATTCAAGCATTAAATCCAAGATTTAAGACTTCCACAGTATACGATTTTACTTTAAAAAGTTAATGAAATTTCCATTTGTTAGCACTGTGATCAGAAACACTAATATGAGTATATAAACTATTAAAAAAAGCATTTTTCTTCCAAGTGTGTTAAAAGAGGCTGCATATCTCAATCCCCAATAGGTTTCATTAAAATTAAGATGTCTTAGTGTAACAAATACACCAAGATATACTGTGGGGGGGAGAGGGGAATGGAACCACAATCACTTGCATAGGTTTTTAGAAAAAAAATATATAAATTACACAGTAAAATACAGATGAGATTTCAAGCACAAATAGTTCCTTCAGTGAATAAGGAAGATATATCATTTTTACTGATCCTATTACTTTCAAAACGTCACAAAAAATCATTAACATAGGCTTCAGAAAAGTAAGCTGATATAATGGTATGAAACACCACAAACTTTGGGGAAGCCCAGTCTAAACAAAGTTTTGATTTATTATAATGGACCTGGAGTGTAGAGGTTTAAGCGGGCCTCACACGGGAGAAAAGACTCAAGACTCAGAGATACCTCAGCCTGCAGCAGCCGTTGTTGGAACAGCAGCATGGCAACAAGCAAGGCTCCCTCACCTCTCCAAGTCACACAGTTCCAAGACCATTTTGACAATCAGCAAGACTTTAAAGCAATCACTCTACGATAATACAGGTTGGACACTTCTTTCCCAAGGCACGTACATCACCAGATTTTCAACTCATCCGTGCAGTCTGGAATGCCAAATCCTGAATAAGGGGTGACTGGGAACACCACACACATTAGTTTCCCATTGCTTTTAGTGCCAATTAAGAGGTCTGTGAGAAATCATCCCAAGTCTGAGGGTCTGTTTCATAATCAGCTGAACAGCTGCTGCAAGAATTTTGCGATTCTAGATTATTTTCTACTTGGCCTTGTTTAACAGCGCTGACTGGAAGAGTGGAAATGCAGGGTGTCCTACAGGAAATGTAGCAATTCAAACTTCCTGCTCAAGTTCATTCCTTGCATCACAAGAGATAGCCTAACCTGCACTGCCTTAGAGGCAGCAGCAGAAGTGCTGAGTAGTCATTCCCTAGAACTGCAAAAATATACTGAAGAACAAGAATACATGATCTTACAATAGTGACATTTCTGAAATAAAAACGTTCTGACACAAACAGATTTGACTAAAACAGAACCAGGATCACCCCGTTCATATAAGACGCATGAGATTAAGGGAAGAAAGGCAAAGGAACAGACATAAAAGATAAAAAAATAACACTGTAACAAAAGCTCAACTCTATTTAAGCAGTTAATACTCTTCAAAGAACATTCCCAAACTTATGAGCATTCTTGGAAAGAAAATGTGTGCAAAGCTCATCCTACTCAAAACTCCAACCACAATGGGATACTGAATTAAGTATTTCAGATATCAACGGTACCTGTGAACTTTTAATTAGGCCATATGAGCCCTCACATGGACAAACACAGTGCTATTTCCACCAGTGAAATAAAGAAAAAGTTCTTGAAATTTAGTATTTCTGATTATCAAAAAATCCTTCCAAGTGAAGCTGAAGAAAGGACATCATACAGGCCATTTGATGCATGAAGAGATTTAATGGGCTGCAAGCCAGCAGAGATGATTTTATCTCCATCTCCTGCTGGCAACTAGTGGACTGACAAACTGGTGACATTCAAATCAAATTACTCTTGTGCTCACTGTCCGACAAAACAGGCAAAACAGCAGGACTGAAAAGATTTCAGTGTCACTGGTATAACAGCTTCAAAATAAACTACTGTACTAACCACTGTGGTAAAACTCCATATTCCATCCTGGGAAACCCCTGATTTTTCATAGCAACCTACCTTAAAAAAATCTAGTTAAAAATGTGTGGGACTTTTTAAATGTTCATAAAATGTCAATGTTAGAATACAGCAATAAATTTGGTTCACACTATTTTAACTGCAACACCAAGATCACATCCCATTCTACACAGAATACAAAGTCAATCAACACCGCAACTTCTTCAGAAATCCATCTCCACTCTCTGAGGATTTTACAGCTACTCCTGCTTCAGAGCAATAATCATCTTAACAGGTGCTCCCAAACTCTGACAGCGTAGGAATTGACTTCTTGTTCAAAACAAATGGCAGTTATAAAAGGAGTCCTCTGAGCTGAACACACCTATCATCCATGCTTACTCACAATACAAACAACCATTTCACCTCATACTTGTAAATCACAATCATGCCATCATCATTTTGAGGTGTGATCCATAGAAATCATGTAAACAAGGTTATAGTGCTCTTGTTAAAATCTGTCAATATGTTTACATCATGAAATAATGCCTTGTTTTATTAATTCAGAAACCAGACATTACATGGTGGGGGCATAATAACAAGCATCAGGCCCAAGCTTACCATGCCTTGTACTTCTGGAAGCTTCTTGCTCACATAACTGCAAGTGCCAACTGCAATTGATTTTGCTATCATTCCAGCCTTGGTATTCTCAACCAAGCAATGGGGAAAATTGCTAGTAGGACTTCTAAATATTAATTATTGCAGTGTTGCAAATAACTTAGATACAATACCAATGACTTCTCTTTTCTAATAATAGCAATTCTCCCAATGCTAGCTCAAAGAAAATATGCTTTGTCATCATGGTAAGGGTGGGGAGAAGACGACAAACATATTTAAAAGAGAGATAATTCCCTAGAGTGCAACCAGACACAGGAAATCATCACTTGGAGCTCCTTCAGCTATCTAACCAGACAAGCTATTACCATTTTTGTTGAAGTAAGAAACTTCATGCTTTTCTTCTTCCACGCTGTTTTGGGGAATGGCCCAGATGGACATTTTACAGTTGTTGCAGAACTCTGCATTCAGTCTCAGCAGTTTAGTCCCAACTGTACACTCTAAGAATAGTCCTGAGTGTTTAGACACTATCTTTTACTAGTAGCCAGCAAAATATTTAAATACAAGTACTTAGGAATACATAACAACTCTTCTTTGTAAAAGGTTAGTTTTCTTAATTTTAGCATTTCTCACATACTTTCAACTGACACTTCATAAAATACAGAGTAATTAAAAGAGCTGTAATAGGAACAATTAGGGACACAACACAGACCAGCAGCCGGGGAAACCTCATTGACAGAAAATACTGAAGGAGAAAGAGGCTTTTTACTTCCCAAGAGCTTGCAACTAATGCTCCAGCTAGATCTCATCTAGCAAAACACTGGCACTAAAGAAAGCCCCAGCACACAAGTTTCACAAAAGGACAGGAAACTAATTTATTTCAGCACCCCAGTAAACGTCTACACATTTGAAAATGGCTCTACCAGCAGAACACAGTTCAGACACATAAAGCACCAGAGCAATCTTCCACTGCCATGTATCAAGGAACAGAAAAAGTTAATGCTACAGTACATCAAGCAGTTAACTGTGTTCTGAATCTTTCAGAGCTGTACTAATATACTTGACAATGTGCTACTGTTGCAGGAAGGCTAATTCACTATTATTCTAGAGCAAGTTAAAACAAGCTGCTGAGTCAACCTTTATTCCTAAAAATTTGGCTAATTTGCTTGGTTTTGCTCAGAAACAGTTCTCAGTGGCTAGCAGTTACCAAAATTTAACCAAAAAAATAAAATAAAAAGGTTGTTAAACCTCTCTTATAAATAAAATGTAGATTGTTTAATGGAAAGGAAATACTGCATGTAGTTAGTGAATTATCTTGACCGATTGCAATAACAAGAAATACCAACACATCAGAGCTCATTTAGTAGGGCTCATTTTTAGTTGTGGATAAGAAAAAAAGTTTTCCTACTTTGTCAAATTTCAAAAATCTTCTCAACTGTCACTACTACTGCAACAAGTTACTCTTGCTAAGCTGAGGATTAAGTTGTCAATAATTTAGCTGCTGGTAAATTCTGAAGGAAGCCCTCCCTAAGCATCTCAAAGCAGTTTAATGAGTAGCTGGGGGAAAAAAAAAAGGAATCTACTTCTGAGCTGAGAAAAAGTGCCCTCTTCAGAGGTAACACAGGTTGCAAATGCAGACAGCACAGGCCATCAATTTGAAAGACATCTAAAACTTCTTGTAAATTAAGTCAAAATCCTACTTAATGTTTGTTCCACGAGAATTTAAGACACTACTGACCACCAAGAGCCAGAGCTGTAAAACACGAACTGCTTCCCCGTAGTCAGTGCAGTGCAGTTGCCACCGCACAAGAGGCGAGTGTGACAGAGCCAGTTGTCCAAAAAGACAAGGGAAAGACCATTGCAAGTTGTATCCATCATGGCCTCGCCAGATGAGAAAGTGCTGAGACAGTAAGTCACACGGAAACAGGCCACACTGGCCTGGAAAGCAGAGGAGACATCTGATGAACAAGAAAAGGGGAACAAGTGAAAAGGCACAGAATGGCCAACACAACAGACTAGGGAAAATGATCATCACAGCAGGACTCTGAACACATGCCAACAGAATGCATTCAACATTACTGCAGAAATAAGTTTTATGGTGAAAAATTTGGAAATGGCTTTTACCAGCTAGGTGAATAAATGTATCCGTTTGGCATACAACAGCATGGGTTTTGAATGCAACTAAAATAAGATAGGCAGAGAAGGCCAAATAACAAACACACCAACTATTTTTTCCTGACAGGAAGTGTGATCTTCCCCTGAAATTACTGATTACAAAGTCCTAATCCTAACTGCATTCACACAAAACTGCAATGAATCTGCTGGGGTCTGCATATATGCATACAGTCAAAGGACATAGGAAACTGACCTTGAGAAACTCAACATTATGTTGCTGCATGATAACAATACCTGTAAAACCTGATCTGCCTTCATTCTTAAATATATTAAAGAAAAAATCTTTTCTGCATTTTTAAGTTATAAAACTAGCACTTATAGTGGGGTAAATGGATCTAAATTTTTAATGGCTAAAAACAAAATTACAGTGATTTTGGCCACTCTAGACAGTAGCAAACTTGAAAAGTCCATAAATATCCAACACCAAAAACCAGCACAGTTTTTGTTTCTCATGTCAGTTCACCATACAGTCAATCTCAATTTTCATATATAAAGAAATCACGTACCAGTAGACTTGAAACAATCTGCATATTGCTCCAAAGTGTGGTAAGGGTTCATGGGTGCGACTGTGCGCAGTTTCCCCAGGGTGTGGTAGCTACCAAGTCACCATTCAAACACCCAGAGAAGTGCACTGGGAAAGGACTCCTCCAGTTCACCTTAGGTGGGTACCCTTGACAGCCTAGAGCTCTCTGACTGCCTGAAGAACTCCCCACAACTGCTTTTCAGGCAGGCAAAGCCTATAATTTTGCTAGACTCCCTTAAAATTTAAATCCATCTCCTTGGCAGAGACCAAGGCTGGAATACTTTACCTTGAAGCATCCTGTCTACAAATAACTTAGGTACAGGAACTAGAAGTAGGGGACATCAGAACCCTCTCCTCCTGACACCAAGGATAAGTGTCATAACTGGTCATCACAAATGAAATCACTAAGCTTTACCTCAAAAAGCCTATGGACTAAGTGTCATCCACACTGCTATTCACACAATTTCAGCACTGTTAGAAAAAAAAAATTCAGTTCCAAGATAAAAGTGTCTTGGATGGGCACACACAGTCACCATCAAAAGGAACAAACAGTCCAGTAGGAGGCACCGACCCAGAACGTTCTATGCTACCCTTAAAATAATCTAAATTACTATGGCTAATGCTTATGCATCACACTCACCAACTCTCTTTAATGCAGCTTATTAATCCTGACCACCCACCAAATACCCTCAATGCAAAAATAGGTCATATACTTTTACAGGTTTAACTCATTCTGCAAATTCTACCCTCCTGGGGAAATCTGAGAGCTCATGGCTCTATAGAACTGCTTTCTTAATACTCTAAAACTTTGAACTAATGCAAATTGAAACATGGAAGATACTGTTTAATGTAATTCAGGAAAGCAAAGCTGAAATGTTCAGGTGTTGGAAAGCAAGCCTTTACCCTGCAAGACTTAAGATAACTCACTTTTGGATGAATAACCTCCACTGTAGAATAAAATGACAAATTATAAAACATGGGTTACACAGCCGTTGTGCTGGAGAAGTATCTGCACCCAGGACACCTTGCTGACATATTAAAAATAGAAAATCAATTGCTCTTTGTAGACAAAACGGAATACGGGGTAAAGTCTAATTTCCAGCAACTGGAAAGCACTGCCAGATAGTCCTGCCAGATTCCCCGTTTTAGAATGCCTTTGGACACAGCAGACATTTATAGCCCACGCTGATCCTCAAATACCTGCCTGCCTCACAGCCGAGCTGCTTCGGGACAGAAACCCTCCGCCAGGCAGAGGTGAACCGGGTCAGTGAACTTCTAAGGATTACCTACTGACACAAACTCCTGCAAGCACAGCCGAACCGCTCGGCTTAAGCCCTCCAAGAAGAAAGCAAACACGGAGCCTTTACGGAGCCAGCGCGGAGAAGAAGGCCAGAGGGGCTGAAGCCGGAGCGGGCGTGCGGGGCCCAGGCGGGGGCATCTCCCCGGCGCGGCCCAGGGCCGAGGCGGGTTCCCCCTCACCAGGTGCGCTCCGCTCCTCCAGACACGGGCCCGCCGTGGGGGTGCGGCCCCACGGCCCCTCGGCGGGCAGAACAGCCCAGCCGCCTGCGGATCGCGTCGGAACAGGGAGCGGGCCCAGCTGCCGCACGGAGCGGGCACGGCGGACCGGGCTCCGTCGCGGAGCCGGAGCGCCCCGCTCCCATCCCGCGCCGCCCTGCCAGGAGAGGAGGGAGACTGATAAGAGGGGCCCGGCGCTGCCCTGGGCGAGCCGGCCAGCGCTTCTGCTCTCCGCGGCCAAGGGGGAGACTGCCAGGCGCCGAGACAACTCAGAGGCCCCGGCGGAGGGCTAAGCCGCGGCACTGAGCGCTGCCCGCTCGGGCGGAGAGAGAGCCGCTCCCCGCGCTCCCGCACCCCGCCGGCAGCGCTCTTACCTCTGTTAACATTATTACCCCGCTGCGCTGCGGCGGCGCCTCGGCGGCTCTAGCCCCGCAGCATGGTGAAGCCCGGCGGCCGCGCGGAAAGCTACCCCGCACCCCGCGGGGAGGGGAGGCCAGGCGAGCGCCGCCAGCCCCCGCCGCCG
>VWPU01000467.1:0-19462 GCA_013398955.1 Callaeas wilsoni
CACCCGCTCCAGCCCCCGCACCCGCGGCCGCCGCCTCGTCCGGGCTCCGCAGCTCCGCCGCCCGCGGGGACGCCATGGAACCGCTGCCGGCCTGCGGGGCCGAAGGTGAGCGGTCGAACCGGGACGGGATGCTCCTCTGGGTCGGAGATGGGTCCCCGAACCGAGATGCTTCCCCAAACCAGAGCCGAACCCCGGGAGCAGGATGCTCCCCCTCCCCGGAGTCGCTTCCCCTGATCGGGCTGACAACCCCACCCCGCAGGTCTCCGAACCGGGCTGCTCCTCCTCCTGGGATCCCGCTTAGCCGAACCGGGCTACCTTCGGAGCTGAGACGCCGCCCAGCCTGTCCCCCTTCCCCGGAGCCGACCTCCCAAACCGGGCTGCTTCCCCGGACCGGGCTGCTCCCGTTCTCTGAACCCGGCACCTGCCTCCCCGAACCGGGTCGTCCCACCTGGCTCTTCCCCCTTTCCAAACCAGGCTCCCACCGTGCGACCCACCTTCCCGAATCCGTCTGAAACCCCCTATGGGGACCTGTGTCCCTGTGACCCCACTAAACTGCCCCTCTCAGGACCCTCTCCTCCCGCCGGGCTCTGCCCTCCGGTTCCCGCTTCCGCACCGGGCTGTGGCCCCGCTCCGTGCACCGGGCTCCGCTCCCGCTTCTCCGCTCGGTCTGCCCGCCCCGCCGATGCCCGCCCCGAGCTGCCCCGCTTCCCCTCCCGGTCCCCCGCGTCGGGCTGCCTACCCCCGCCGCCTCCCCGGCTCCCCGGGCAGGTGCCGGTGCCGGTGCCGCCGCGGGGCGGGCGGTGGGTGCCCCGAGCTGCGGTCGCGCACGGCCGCCGCACGCACACGCACACACACACACACACACACGTACGGGGGGCACACACATGCATTCACATGCACACACCCGCGGGCACACCGGCACCTGCTGTGCACGTACCCTGTGCAACAGGGACCCCTCTGTGCACCCCCCTCGACTGCGCCGGGACCCTCCGTGGGCAGCCCGGGGGGCTGCGTGGGGAGGGGCTTTGGAGAGGACAGAGCAATACGGAGGGTTTTGCATGGGGTCTACCTGGAGGATGTGCCCCCCACAACCAGCCGACCCTGTGGGACCGGAGGCAGAGCTGGGCTGGGGACACTGGGGCTGCAGCATGAGCATCCCAAGCCCCAAAGACAGCAGGGAGAGGTCCCATATAGACGTTGCCCAACCTGAGTCCTCCCAAGGGTTCAGCCTGTCCCCAAATTCCCGAGGAAAGTGGGAGTCGACCTAGGTTTGGGCCAGGTACGATATGCTCCAGCCTGGGACAGAGGAGCTCCTGGCCCCTGTGGTCCCACCACAATCCCACTGCAGCCCCATGGCATAACGCCCCTCCTTCACACACGCACACATATACACACAAGCACACACACGTGTTATTTATTCAATTTTTCTCAGAGCACTCATGTTAGTGCCTGCACTCTGATTCTCCCTGACCTGGCACCAGACCCAGGCCCGTGCCCCAGCAGTGACCTGCTGGCAGCCACATGCTTTCCCTCGTTTGTTAATATGATGTGGTCTATTTCCACATTTGGAGCAGTGCCTGGAGATGTGGATGTAAATCCCAAGCAATAGCGAGTGGGATGCTGACAGCTGCTGGGAAGGTTTGTCCATCACATTGCCATTCCCTTCAACACCTTCACATGCTTCCAGCATCTCCACAAGCACACCCAGTGCTGCAGGCGCTGGGTGAGTTCACAGTGCTGGGGCTGCAGGGATGCCCCTTGTGCCCTGCACCCTAACCCCACAGTGTCCTGAACCATGTTCCCCCAAACAGTGTGTTCCTCTGCAGCTACATTGGGCTCTGTGTTACCCATAGTGTCTGGGCATTGCCCTGTGTGGAGATGTCAGATGGGACTCTCCTGCCACCTGTGTCATGACAGGGCAGGGATTTTCTCTGAAGTCTCTGTCAGATACAGCTAAAATGGATTAAAAAGGGTCAGAGAGTTTTAGGGCGTGCCACACAAAGAGATGCATTGGTGTTTTCTGAGGGCTGGACAGATGCAACATGATCCAGGCTCAGCACCTATCCAGGCACAGTGTCTATCCATGATGCTGACTGGAACCCTGTGCCTCTAGACAGGGCACCTCCAGTCTCTGTGCAGCAGCACGGGCATGGAGCTGCCACGGCAGCTTGGAATGAGATGATCTGTAAGGTCTCTTCCAACCCAAACCATTCCGTGACTCTGTGACTCTATGAAATGCAGAGGCTTCCCAGCACAGTGTCCCCAGAGATGCAGCCAGAAGTGGGCCGAGAAAGAAGCAGAATTAAAAATAAATGTACGTGCATCCTGACACTTTAACTACATTTAGAGAGGCTTTGGTACCAACCCACTCCGCAGGAAGGCAGGAGATGCTTGGAGACAAGTAGGTCATGGGACACAGATTGTCCCATATCAGCAGAAAAAGATGGATTTGGAGCAGGCAGGCGTATCGCTGTGAACAGACGGGCAGGAGCAGATCTGCTGCCTCACCATCGCCAAACTCCCGGGGAAGACAGAACTGCCACCAGTTTGCTCCCGAGCAGAGCTGTGGTCGAGCCCTCTGTTCTGGAGCACCTAAGCCCTGCAGCTACCAATGCACCCAGGGATGCCAAGGCCAGGATGGAGATTTGTGGGGCAGAAGAAGAGCCACTCATGCTGTGGCTCCTACCTGCCTTCATACAGGGGCAGGGCTGAGCCTGCCGTGGGATCAGGGCTCCATGCTGCCCAGGAGGCTGCTCCTGCACCCCAATCCTACAGCAATGCTCCAGAGTCCACCTGTGATGGATGAGGTGGAGGGATGCGTCCTGCTGGCATCACTGCTTGCTGCCTCGGGATCCCACTGCCATTGCTGGATGGGAGCTGGAGGGGACCCCAGTTCTTTGAAGGGCCTCCGAGTAGCCCAAAAACCTTCCCCAGCTTCATCCTGAGTGGCTGAGCATGAGGCTGGGGGCTGGCAAAGGCCACTCCATCCCCAAGGTGCTGGCACTAAGGGAAGGGGAGGAGAGACTGAGACAGCCAAGATTCATGCTGCCAGTGCAGGAGCAAAGAGAGGAGGGAGACAGCCAAGGTCAGAGGGAGCACTGCCAAAATTCACAATGAAACTGCAGGAGTGCTGGAGGAGAGAGACAGACGACTTGGAAAGAAAAGGAAAGAGGAGGGAGGGAAGGAGTCTGGGAGATGGAGCAGGGTGAGAGAGCCAGACGGGGAACCAGGGATGGGAACATGTCACTCCTCAGACAGAATGATTGAGCATGGATGAGAGGGACAGCAAATGGGAGCCTCAGGCAGGCAGAAGAGGACAGCAGGAACAGGAATGTGATGGAGCTAGACAGGCTGTGGACCTGGCTCTGTTCCCCAACACACCTCTGTGCAGCACAGCCCAGTTTTGGGGAGTGCACAGCTGTCTGGTGCCCACTGGCAGTGCTGACCCCTATCCAGCCTCACCACTGAGGTGAAGTTTCATTCCTGCCTCCTTAGCATTCACAGCATCCCGTGGCAGAGCGAGCGCCCGCAGCCAGAATGGCTCAAGGTGACTCGGAGGTCAGGGAAAAAGCAGCCGAGCAATTCAGGAGCTGGCTCTACATCACCAAGAGATCCAGCAGTTTGGGAGAATCAGAGGTGCCCAGAACATCATGGCCTCCCTGCTTGTCACTGCCAGTCCCTCTGTACCCCAGACACAGCATCCCAGTGCTCCCCATAGGTGGGAGGGTTTTCTAATCCAGCAAACTGCTCCTGGGAGTTGTTGCCGCTGGCAAGGCAGGCAGGGCTGGACATCAGCCTTGGTGCTGGGGAGAGCTGGAGCTGCACAGTGGTCATCACTGAGGGTGGTTTCCCTCTTGCGGGCATGGAGTGCCCAGAGAGGTTTGGTGCCCTGGAAGAGCAGTGGATACCTGCTCTGGAGCTCGTGGGAGGTTTCTCCAAGTCCCCATTTGGGATACACCACTCCAAGGATGGTTTATAGCAAAAATCCCTCTCCTTCCCCAAACGTCTGAGCCCCAGCCCAAAGGCAGCTGGAGGGATGGAGCTCTGCTTGCCACTACGACCAGCTGCAGAACCGCACTGGGAAGAGGCTCAGCACTTTCCTGGTGATAATTAAGATCTCGTTATCTTCAGCTAACACCAGGGAGACAGGGAAAACCACAGGTGCCTTGTGATATGGCAACAGCTGATGTGCTGGGCTGTGCCTGGGAGCAATGAGAGCCTTGCTGTGTTCTGCCTGAATATAAAGGATGGAAAGCATGAAGCAGAGAGTGAAAAACTATTTTTTTCCCTGGCTGGTGACACCTAAGTGGGTAAACATACTGTCTTCTCTCAGGAGTGGCTGAAGTTGGCATAGATGGGTGGCTGTGCACCTTTTGCCTTCTCCCTCTGCACAGAGGTCCGACCTGAGGCTCTGGTTTTTTGTTTGAGTTTTTTGGTCTTTTGAGTTTGTTTGGGTTTTTTTTCTGCAAATTTCCTTCACCAGGGGAGTTTTATCAGGCGTGTCTGGAGCCACGCAGGAGCTGCTCACCTGCAGAGAAAGAGATAGGGTGGTGTCTGCAAACGGGCTCTTAGAATGTCAAGGGTGAAAGGGGTTGAGAGGAGGAGGGGAAGAAGAAGAAGGAGGGGAGGGGAAGACGAGGAGAGGAAGGAGGACGGGAGAGTAAGGAGGACAGGAGTGGAAGGAGGACAGATGGAGGAGGAGAGTGAGATTGCTCTCCACTCTCATAAACCTAAAATGAGGGGTACGGCACCGTGTTCCCGGGGATGTGTGGGCACTGCCGGTGAGCCCCAAGAAGGAGCAGGGAGACATTTACAGCGGCAGCTCTGTGCCGAGGGCTCCGGGGCTGTGCGGAGCCGTGGCGAGCGGACACGGGCCCGGCAGCGGCTCCGAGCGCGGGAGCGGCGTGGGAGCCGCGCGGCGCCTTCCCGCCCTCGGCTGAGGCCTGAGGGGGTCCGCCCGCCCCGCCGAGCCCCCTCAGCGCCTGCTAAGCCCCCTCGATCCCCGCAGAGCCGAGCTGCGCCCCTCATCCCCCCAGGGTCCCTCAGCGGCCGGCTGGAGTCATCCATCCCTCAGGATCCCGCTAAATCCAGCACGCCCCTCCTGGCATTGCTCAGGCCCCCTGTCTCCTCAGATCCCGCTAAATCTCCCCGTCCCCTCAGCGCCTTGGTCACTCCATCCCCTCAGATCCTGCTAAATCCTCAGGGCCTGGCTGGATCCCCCAGTCCCCTCAGGCGCCACTAAATCCCCCTGACCCATCCCCTAAGAATCCCACCAAATTCCCCACCCAGCCTTCTGAGGGTCCTGCTAAATCCTTTCATTCCCTCAGTGCTCTCAGGTTTCTCCCATTCCCTCAGCACCGAGCTGGGTGATCCCAGCCCCTCTGCATCCTGCTAAATCCTCACATCCTCTCAGTATCTGCCTGGGTCCCCTATCCCCTCAGATCCCAGTGAATCCTCTCATCCCCTTCAGTGCCTGGTTGTGTCCCCCCATCCCCTCAGATCCCACTAAATCCCTAATCCCGCTTGGTGCCCCAGGACCCATCTCCTGTTGGAAGGGGAAGAGCTCAGGGAATTTTGTCAGGGCTGCCCTAAGACCCTTGGCCGGGCACCATGTTCTACGTCCATTTGCTCATCAACAAGCGGGGGCCGCTGGCCAAAATCTGGCTGGCTGCCCACTGGGAGAAGAAGCTCACCAAGGCACATATCTTTGAGTGCAATTTAGAGGCCACCATACAAAAAATCCTCTCCCCAAAGGTAGGCTGTGGCATGAAGAGGGATCTCCTGGAGAGTCCTGGGGTGGTGGTGTTGGTCTCTCGTAGAGAGCTCTATTACTTCTGTGTAATATTTTAACATTTTTGCCAAAAATACTAACTCCTGAACAACTTTTTATTTTAATCCTCACAGTTTGCTATAGCTCTGCGAACCTCTGGACACTTACTCCTGGGGGTGGTGCGGATTTACCACAGGAAAGCAAAGTACCTTTTGGCAGACTGCAGCGAAGCCCTGACCAAAATGAAGACAGCCTTTCGCCCAGGTGTACACAAAATTCAGCATTTTTCCATCTGTGTCCTTTACAGCTCTCATTTTAAAAGTTAATTTTCAGATATTTCGATTAAATAAACATTACTGACCCCAAAGGAAGCTGAACATACTAGTGCCTACTGCTGGTGTTTAGTCTGGCGTAACTTAGTGCCATTTCAGGTCTTTGACTCCCTTAACAGAAGCAGTATCTTAAGTGGGCTTATAAGAAGATGCTTGAGTTCAGCCTCTATTGCTAGATAATTAATTCTAATTTTTGATGACACCAACAACATGTCTAACAGTGTCAGTGCCAGACCTGACAGTGTGTTTTGAGCTCTAGCCATGTAGACAGGGAGAAGGGAGCTGAGATTACTGGATCCTTTTCCAACAGGCTCTGTGTTTGTCATACTTAGGCAATAAATGGGAGGCACTGTTGTCTAAAAAAAGCCTGTGAACACCAGTGTCTATTGGCAGTTTTAATGTGCTTTGTGACCTGGTCTGTTTGCAGAATAGTGAGTAATTACTCTGCATTATTCTCAAGGATATGATCACAGAATTATAGAATCACAGAACCATTTAGGCTGGAAAAGCCCTCCAAAACCCAGTCCAACTGTTCACCCAGTTGCCAAGGCCACCACTAAGCCATGTCCCCAAATACCACATGTCTTTTAAATCCCTCCAGGGATGGTGACTCCAGCACTACCCTGGGCAGCCTGTGCCAGGGCTTGACAACCCTTTCAGTGAGAAAATTTTTCTTGATATCCAACTGAAATCTGCCGGCCACAACTTGCAGCTATTTTGGAGATAGATCCTATAGCAACTTGGAGAGCACCACACGATTCAAGAACGAGACACAACAGTCACCACTGCAGCAACAGAGACTTTAACCAGATAGAAGGGGGGAGCAAAATCTCAGCAGAAGTGGTAAAATGCTGGAAGAGGCTGTTTGGGGATGCTGTGAAATCTCCATCAGCAGAAATAGACAAAAGTGATCTGACTTTGAAATTAACCCTGTTCTGAGCAAAAGGTTGGGTTGGATGACCTTGAGAAATCCCTGCTCACCTGAATTTTTCCAGGATTCTCAGATTCTCAAGTCATTGCAGTCTGCATACATAATTATTTGATGCTGGGGCACAGTGTTACAGAGACAGAGCGGGAGAAAGGAAAACAGAGTGATTCATTTGCAGTGCTGTGAAAGACTCTGGGCTAAACGTCAGCTGGGAGAACCTTCCAGGGACTTAAAGCAGCTGTTCACCAACACAAGTACTTACATATTTCAGGTCCTGTTGCAGCAGACTCTTTTGTATCTGTCTGTAAAAAATAGATCTTCTTAAGGACATGGAAAATGAAATTCCACTTTCGGGTGCCTAAGCTTTACCTTTCTGTGATTTAGAATGGCAGCAGCCCCTCGTGACAGGTTTATAGGCTTATTATACCTACTTGGGAGAGAACACTACTTTTATTTTATTGATACTTACTTTGTTATGTTGTCTGTTTATTTCAGGGCTTCTTGACCTTCCAGAAGAGAGCTTTGAGGCTGCATATCAGTCCGTTACATTACCTGAAGAATTCCATGATTTTGAAGCACCACTCCCAGATGTAAAGTAAATGCTTCCCTAGTTTTTATTCATTCTTTTAGTATTTTCAGAAGTAAAACCTATACTTGCTGTTATCTGATTGAGACTCAGATTGGGTTGTTTTGATTTAATAACTGAATTCTCCTAAATTCTGAGCTTTACAAGGTTGCAACCACACGCGTTGTGCTTTGGTAGTTTTCCTCAGTCCTTTAATTAACAGACCTTCACAATGAAATAATGTCTTGAACTTAGACTTCAGGATTTTAAATTGTCTAAGTGAAGGATGCAAACAGCTTTCTGAACCTCAAGAGAAGAGATAAAAATTAGTATTAATCCTGAAAGATGTGGCCAGTAACCACACAGTGTTGCACTGTTCCACTGGGTAGCTTCATTTTGTTTCTGCTCCACTGCTCTCTGGGGCTGGGGTGTTTTATCAGCAATAGTCAGCCTGGCTCCTGAGAAAAAGCCAGCATATTTCTTAGGTTTTTTTGACACAAAGCAGCATTAATGTAGAAAACTGATAAAAAGCAGGAGGCCAAGTCATGTTTGTGATGGCTCTGATGCCCCGAAGGTCCAGGACAAGAGATTTCCACCGAGAGTTGCTCTGTACCTCCTCATAAATATGGTTTGATGGGATCAGTAAGGGTTTATTGTTTTGTAAGTACAGCTGCAATATAATACACTTTCTTCAAGTGCCTCAGTGTGCTGACTCTGTAAAGGTGCCTTTTCTGCCTGCCCAAAGCGTTGTGTCATTTGGTTTAAAAGATGTTTCACTAATTAATTGCTTTCTGACAAGGGCCTGGTAGATACCAGGGCTTGGATGGGAACAAAATCACATAAGCCCAAGTTTACTGGCAAAAGAGAGTGGAGAAATATGGGAGCTTGTGATAAAATGCCAGGATTGAAGGTTGTATAGAAACAAGTTTTCACATTCCAGCTGAATGCTCAATGGGTTTCAGTTCACCCTATATTTTTATAATATTTTTTTCATCAGGGCCATTGATGTTGCTGAACATTTTACCTTGAATCAGAGCAGAGCTGAAGAAATCACACTTACAGAGGATTATGAAAGCAGTATACTTCTCTTTGATAAAAACTTTGGTGAGAGAAGTTGAGAAATTGGAAATATTTCATAAGGGGAAGTGTGTTTTTTGTGAAACTTTTATGTGAGCCCTTTCCATGTGTGAAAAACTTGTGATTAATAGCGCATTTGTTTCATGCTTTTGCTGATTGGCCTATCATCTTAGGTTTAAAATTTTGTGTAAGCAAGACAATCTGGTGTCAGAGGCTGAGAACCAAACCAAAAATTTCCTGCTTTTACTAAATTAGATAACACTGTTTATTGTTTATTCCATTTGAGGTGTGGGATATCTTGCAATCTTTTAAGAATTACTTGAAAAATTAGGAAATTAATAAATCTGAGTTTCCAAAACTCACACAGATGAGGGATCAGAAACTGTGTGTTCTCTCAGATGAAGAAGCAGATGCACTGAGGAGACAGAGCTTCCTTGAGGGCAGTGTCCTGACCAGCAGTAACAGTCTGGTGGCCAATCCCAACTCGGCCACCACCAGCGGAGACAAATCTGTGCTGCACCAAGATGTTTACTGCTTCCAGAACGACCATTTTGGGGATGAGGAGGATGCTGCAGATATGATTGGTAGGGTTTGCCACAGGCAAACAGAATCAGTTCCTTTCCAATGTTTTTATTCTTACAGGAAAACAGTCAAGACAGCACCAAAGCGATTGTTTTTAAACATAAGTTCTATGTTATTTGTTGTTTTCATACTTAATTTTTTTTCTACTTGTCCCTAAATTGATGATCACTTAGAAATTGCCGAGTCAAATTTGTTTAAAGGCTGTACTTCATTATTTTAAAATTAAAGGCATTAAAATTATGCTTAATGTTTAACAATCCAATTTCTATTTTCAAAGGTGAAATAGTGCAGCATTTTTATCCTTACTGTTGTAATAACAAAGGCAGCAAAGTAGCTTCTATATCATTATGGCTTAGAGTATTTATGTAAACCTTACAGATTTATACCTTTTAACACTATAAAGGCCACAATTTTCAAAAAAAAAGGTGGAAATCTCAAACTTGGGACTAATCCCTCCTTTTTGTGCTGCTGCTGACAGCCATACCACTGACGGCCATCTGCAGAAGCTGAGCTTGCTTTCTTTGCAGAGTATTAACCTTGACTAACATTAGGCTGTGTCAGGCTATTTCATGACTACTAAGGCTTAGAATGATTAAAACTATGTGTTTTGTATTTAAGAACTCCTGTTGAGGGATGAGGAAAATGTCCTAGATAAAGACATTCTTGATGTGGAGGAAGCACGTCCTTTGTCACAAGATCTGCCAGAGAACAGCACAGCCAGTGAGTTTGCAGTGTCTGCTCCATCTCACATAAACTCTCTGCTCCTGTGTTAATGCCTAATGTCACTCACATGAAGCTTTTTGTAGTATCCTCTGCCTTTTTCCTTTCTTCATTTATTTTGCTTTTTTTTTCCTAAACTGCTTCCCCACCATTTTAGGATAATTTTATTTGATTTAGGGATTCCAAATGCGTAACTTGACATTGCTTAGAAACACCTTCATGTGACATCCTGTTGGATATGCTGTTGGTCCACCCTGCTGCTCACAGTGTGATGTCCCTTTTGAGGGGGAAACAAACCCAAATAAGGCTGTCCTGTAACTGTGAACTTTCCCAGTGAGAGCTTAAAAGGTCTTTTCCAGCCAAAACAACTCTGTGCTTCTATTTCTAGTTTCATATTTCTGCAACAAATGACACTTAAGTAGCTCATAAAGGTGTTGTTAATCTTTTGGTTTGATGTTGATGAAAGAAATTAAGCTTTGATAACTGTTTCTGAGAAATTTTTGCTGTCTTAAATCCTTATTCCCCTATCACAGTGTTAGTTTAAAACAGAGAATTCTGGAACAGCTTTAAAGGGATAGAGTGGCTCTTGCCTCTCCTTGCTCTGTTGCTGGTGCTAGCTGTTCCTTTTCTGTTGACAGAAATGTCCACACTGCCATGCACTTGCCTGGAACTGGAAACAGATAGGGATTGAAACTGAACACCTTTCCCGCTAAACACTTTCTGTTGTGTGGGTTTTTCTCCAGATCAGTTCTTCTGTCTCTACTACAGCCTGGTCATTCTGGGATCAGTGAAGGGAAGTGTGCAGGGCAGAGTATGAGCAGGAACTGGTGAACATAAGTGAGATTATGAGCAAAACCGCAGTTTCCTATTTCTCACTGATTTTGTCTGGTATCATTCTCTGTTGTGTGATTGAGAAATTAGTCCAGATTGTAATTTTTTTTAAAATTTAGGTTATTTTCTGGGTTTTCTTGCAGTTGAGTCCAACTGTGCAGACACCACCGTTAAGGACGTAAGTCACACAATGAGTGAGACAAACTTTTTGTTCAAAGAAGGATTTGTGCTTGAGCCAGTTGATGATCCAGGTCAGAAGTTGATCAGTTTCTTCTGAATGTTTGCATTAACTACGTTTGGTTTTCTTCTTAGTAGTGAAAATACTTGCAAAATAGATTACTCCCAACTTAGATTTCATCTGCTCCTGCTGCCAGAGTTCCATTTTATGGTAAATATTATACAAACCCAGTGTCAGGTTATTTATCTCAGCTGCCCAAATCTCTGCTTGCAGTTTCTTCCATGTACCAAGTCAAGTTCTGTTGCTCTTGAGCTCTGGTAGCATTGGAAGCTTGGCTTTGGGGGCGGTACTGAAGATTCACCTAAAAAACTTTAATTGCCGGTGACACATCAGTGATTTTTATGTTTAAAATAACGGTCTTAAAACTTTCAAGCCTTTGGGAAACATTGGTTTGTGAACTTTTAACAAGATCCAAGGGGAAAAGTACTACATTTCCTCTGTGAGTAAATCTAAATATCCCCTATCACGTTGGCGGCTGTTTATGAATAAACAAGCTCATGTAGACAGCAATATTTACAATATTGGAATTTTCTGGCCTGCCTAAATAATATCCAGGAAGTTATGGCTATGTAACCAATCTGTGTCTTTCTGTTGTGTTTACGTCTTGATTAAATTGCTAAAGGATTAAACTGACAAATACAGATATTAATTATGAGGTAATGAAACCTCTTGAGTGCATCAGCAGTTCCTGGAGCACTTAACTTCCCGATGGATTAAAGACAGCTTATTCAGTCTTGTTGCTCTATCATGTGTTCTCATTAAGTTCTCCTGTTCCCAGTTCTTTATTACAATAGTCATTTGTCTTCCACAATTAAACAAAAGGGAATTTCCTCTAAAAGAGTACAGAGTGAAAACTTTATGGGAACTTTTGAAGGAATGGCATGTGCACTTGTACTTTGATTTTCAAGACTAAGCAGTGTTCAGAAGGTTGGCAGCCAACTTGGTTCACTGGGCTTTTTTTGTGTGCTTAATGTCCTAGGAATAGACCTTAAGACTTGTTATTAAAACTTGCTTTATGTAGCTATCACCCAGAGGGGGAAAAAAAAAAGAAAGAGGAAGTTGCTGGTGGATGTGGAGAAGGAGCTCAGCTGCAACACCATTTACAAGCAGCTCACCAACTGCACGGACCTCCTGAGGACGCTGGACCTCGCACCCCCAACCAAGAAGATGATGATGTGGAAGGAGATTGGAGATGTGGATAAACTCCTGTTCCATGCCACACAGCCTGTGGTTCATGCTCAGCTGCAAAGGGTAAAGAGCAGTTCCTTGTGGGGGTCTGTGCCACTGTGTAGGTTCCAGGATTGTTGCAGAGCTGGGATCTCACTGAGAGAGGTTTTGCAGACTCTGTTTGATCCGAACTTGGAGCTGGCTGCAGGTGGGCACTGAGCACTGCTCTGCAGTACAGGTCAGCTGACACCTGATGGTTTGCACACTCACCACTAATTGCTTCATCATCTATGGGGTCACGGCCTTAACCTCCAACAAGTGAAAAATTACAAAAGGAACGTGAGAGCTGATGTTTCATTTCACACACTGGCACCTGACTGATCTTATACTGAGACACAACTTTTTACATTTCTGTCAATTTCTTTTATACTTTCTCCTTTGTTGTGTTGTTTTCTGGTTTATTTCCTCTTTGTAATCAATTTGAGACATCTTTTGTTTATATTTACTTTAAAGGTACATCAGATATATTATTATTAGAATATTGCTAATGGATCTGGAAGGGTTCACTGCAGCAGCGCAGCTTCACCACTTAGAGTCCGGCTGCAGAATTACAACTTGCTGTTTAAGAGGATGAAAACTGCAGATGTTTCTTTATTTCATCCTTCCTTACTGGCTAGCTTCAAAAAAAATGATCCAAGCTGCTCCTAAGATGGTTTTTTTAATGGAATTCATGTCAGAGCTGCAGAAGGTTATTACTTAAAAACAAAAAAAATTGCAGATTTTCAGAGTGACCTAATTCAAATACCGAAATTCTGGGTTGCAGTCATTAACATACAGCTCATATTCATATCTTTGTGCTGATGTTTGCAAATAATCTGACATGATATTCTGAAAGCAAACATAGAAAAAATAATTATTTTCAGTTGTTTGACAAATGCTTCAAGAGTGACAGATTTAAGATAAGAGCAAATGGAATACAGAGGATGTCTGAAATGGAAGAAATGAGAAAAGAGCAAGATACTACAGGTAATATTTTAATTCTGTTGTGCAGAATTAGCTGTTAGAAAGTATTTTCTAACCTACATCACGTTTGAGAGACACATGCATAGTGTTTGTGTGCAGTGTTCTACAAATTGCTACTTTGCTGTTCTTTTGTTTCTTAGAAATTAAATGAAGTCCAAGTCTTATCTTCCTAGTGGATATATTTTTGGTTTCACCTTTGGTTTCTCTAATTGTCCCTAAAACTGCAAATTTGGGTAATGTTATTCATGGGAGTTTTTTAATATAATTTTTAAAAAAAGCTTCCCACTTATTCTAAGCATAATCAAACTGTTCTCCAAATTGCCAAATTAATGTAAATAGTTCTACTTGTCTCTGGAAAATGTGTTTTGGTTAATATCAGGCAAGAAGAAATGTTCCATTTTAGATCTTCTGAGAAGGATGTATCCACTTACAGTCCTTTGCTCTGCTGGGAACCTAACCTGCCTCAAAAAATAATTAACAAACCCACCTCCTGTGAGTCCATAAAGGTCAACTTTCAGAAAAGGAAAACCTCCCTTGGAAGGTTTTTCTTCCATGCTCCTGTTGGGAATGATGTTTCTTCAATATTTGCTTATTCTGGTTCTTCCTCTCAAAGATTGTGAACTTGGGTGTGATTTTTTGGTTTTCAGCGGGGTTTTTTTTCAGGACAGTGATTCACAGTAATTGCCTCTTCAGCCTTGGTTTTCTGTTAATACAGAGATGCTGCCAGTAGAAGAGCCAAGTTACCTGCAGGAGCCAGCTCATTCCGAGACTGAGACAAAAACTAGAAATTATTCCTTGATGTTGACATCACAGAATGATGGAAATGAAACCAATGAGAACTGCGGTGAAATTATTGTGAGTAGTTTCCTCGGTTTTAGAGACCTAAGTGTGTCTATTGGTTCCACTTTTTTCCTAAAGTTCCATTTAAAACATGTTAAGAAATTACTAATGTTTGGAAAGGATGCTAAATCCAGTCAAGAGAGCATTAAGTAGCTTGTGCAATGAAAGTTTATTTATAATTTGGTAGATTCCCACAATGAATGAATGATTAATTAAAATCTTTATTAATCAGTATAGATTACAGTTTAATCACTAAGTATAAATGAGAGCTTAATATTAAATATGAAATATTGTACTGAAGAGACAAATATAATCTTTATAAAGGATAAAACTTACATTTTGTGTCTCATGTTGAGGAAATACTTAAGCAATATGTCTTCCATCTTCACTTATGCTAAAGGGCATTCTTTAGAGGATATGATGCTCGTTTATGTTGAGAAGTGACAAAATTGGACATAATGGCAGTGGAAAACGTGCTCCATGCCTGAACTGTGCTCACATGAACTGAACATGCCTGAACTGTGCTCACAGGTGTAGATTCAGCTGTAGGATAAATTCTACAGCAAGGTCCTTTGCTGTATCAGGAAAGGCATGGTAGAAATAGCAGCTATTAACTCATTTGGAAAAACTTCATTACAATAAATTCTTCGAGCAAAACTGTGTAATGAGAATTGCACTGTGTGCGTAAATGGTCAGGCCTAGTGATTGTCTGTTTCATGCTCACAGGGGGATGGAGCAGCTTTCTCCGACAGCTCAAAAAATTCCCTGGGCCAGGAAGCTGAAGCACAGGAGGTGGAAGTGCCAAAGGTGTGTGTCCTAAGCTGATGGCCCTGGCTTGTTTCAGAAGAGAACCCTGTTTCTTAAAAAAATAAAGAAAAAAGATAGCATCATGAACTTACAGTGAGTTTTGCTTCCTGTGAGAAGGAAACCATTTCCAAACTTGCTGGCTCTGAGGATGCTCAGGCACTCTGAAACCAGGGCAGTCAGCTGCAGATTTCAGAGGTTAAGCCCAAAATCCCAAGCCAAATATTTGAACATCTCTTTAAGCCCCTGGCCAGTACAAATCCTGTCAGAATCCCAGTCCCGCAGAGCAGTACCTGCCTGTGGAGCTGCCTCACTGGGACCATGTCCATGGCCTGTTGCACCTGAGCTGCCTTTTTAGCAGAAAGCACCCAGGTGCTTTTCTTCCCTCTGTTTCACAAAACCTTGTGTGAGCACAGAGGTATCAGAGGCTCCAGGTGCCCTGAGTTTGGCCATCCAGATGCCCAGCTCCGGCTGGATTTTCAGTCAGGCTGGAATTCCTGTCCTTTTTCTCATGGTATATGACTTTTTACACACCCTGACTAACCTTCTGTTTACTTCCTCTCAAGGACCAAACAAGGACCAGGAAAGATAGTGGAGAAATATTATGGGGCGAAAGAACTATTCGGTTACAAAAAACCTTACAGGTACCAGTGCTGGATTTTGTTATTAGATACCAAAAGCTGGTGTTGATTTCAGCTGGAACATGTTAGAAAAGCTCTTCCTTCCGCTGTCCACCATGCCTCTGCCTCTCACTTGCAGTGTGTGGGTGTTTTTATATTTCTGTGGAAAATGAGGGTTCTGGGTGCTTGATGTGTGGTGTCTCTTTCCACAGCTGCGGGAATCACTAGAATTTTCTGAATGCTCTTTTTTTTTAATGTATTTCAAAGGTTCTGTGCAAATAATAAATAAATATTTACAACTGAGTATAGCCTTTAAAAAACAAGAGCGAACTCAGAAAACAAAGAATTGCTCAAGGATATTTATTGTTATCAATCACAAAACATGATGGAAGCGCTCCATTGGTGTAGTGGAATTTGGTGGAATTGTAGATTTTAGTAACACACGTAGGTACTATTATGGCTTTAACACTAAAATGTTAAAAGCCACTTCTGTAAACACAGATGGAAGATACCCAGAGAGGCTGTGGACTCCCCATCCCTGGAAGTGTTCAAGGCCAGGTTGGATGGGGCTTGGAACAACCTTGTCTAGCTAAAGGTGTCCAGGGTGGGGGAATGAGAGGGTCTTTAATGCCCCTTCCAAGCCAAACCGTGATTCTATGGAGATTGGATCCTATCTGAGGCATTCAGGCAGAGATATTCCCCCTATGCAGTGCTCTCTGGTTGGACTCCATGGGTTCCAGTTTTACTGGTGGGGAAGCTAACCTGACTGATTTGTCACTTCCCTCACGCAGCAACTGAAGAGATCAGGCGCGTGTTCCTTCAGTTTTCGGGAGCTCTGCTGGAGAAAGAACCGGAAAGAAGCTGCAGCCACGTTTTACATCTTTCTGGTGCTGAAGAAGCAGCTGGTCCTCGAGCTGCGGCAGCGCGAGCCCTTCGCTGACCTCACAGCCACTGCTGGGCCCATGTTTGACAAGATCAGATGAACTGATCGAAACACAGCTTAGGTTGCATTTTCCAGCAAACGGTTTTCCTGGAAAAAGGATGGAATGTCTTGTGAAACCGTGGGAGCTGAGCAGAGCTCCCTGTCCTTTACACCACCCAGTAATGGCTTGCACGGGGGTCCTGCCCCAGGTGATCACTACAGAGCTTATTATTGATATTTATAGTTACATGATGAGTTATGTGATAGTTATACAATATGTTAATAAAATACCACTAAAATATATATTCTACATAAGAGGTTTACATTGTGAAGGATTTTATGAAAGTCCTTAAAGGAATTTTATAAAAGTCCTTGAAGGGTTTTTATAAAAGTCCTTCAAAACCTTTCTCAAAGACTACCTTTGGAGCTTAAATGATTTTTGACAAGGCTTGTGTCTGTTAATTCTCTAATACCATAAGTAAGAGTTATCTGTTAACTCTCTGTAGCAAAAAAAATTTAGACTATTAAAAATTATTCCTGTCAAAGAATGTTCAGTATTTCATATTTTAAGATCTAGCAGGGTGCTGTCTCCAGTGTTGCTTTTGTGTGTTCAGGCAGACAGAAGTTACACTGGCCCTAGAAGAGTCCAGAAGCTGCAGCAAAAGATTCTATTTCCTAGAAATCCTGCAATTTCAGATTTCACAGAGCTCTTTAACTTATTAACACCTTTATTCATGTGTAGACCTATTTAAAAATGGATGTTAACTGAAATATTATTAGTTCCTTGCATTTTTATCTAATTTAGGATAAATTTTATCCCTTTTACTGTCATTTTCTGAAGCTCTTGGTTTCCGACTGCCTCCCACCTGCAGGAGGGATGGTTGTGCCCCACTCAGGTGCTTCGGTGGTGTGGGCACATCACTGTTCCTTCATGTGGAATCAATAAAAATCAGAAGATGTTTCCTTTGCTTGTTAGTGTTTCTTTTGAAGGATCGAATCCTGTGAGTCAGGGACTTGGTGATTTTACTTAAAATTGGAAAGGATGGGTGATACTATCACCTGACTTTCAGGTGTTCACTCACCTCCGTGACACCCCCGTTTCTCTGGGCCCACTAATGTGTGTGGTTCCTGCCCCACAGGGTTCAGGGAGGTTTGGTTTTGAGTGTCTGTTTAAAGGAGTAAAAAGGCTTTAAAGAGGTGGAGCCCCAGTGTGGGGCAGGGGTATGGTGTGGGGTGGCCACTGCCTCTGGGGGTGTTCCAGCTGAGTGTCCTTTCTGAACAGGAATGTTTGATTAAATAAGTAATGGGCCTTTGCTGCTGTTTTCTGAGGGGTTCCTTTTCTGGGTATAAGGAAGGGAAAAGCATCCCTGTATGCTAAAACCTCTCCATTTTCTGCAAAAGAAATGCTGGTTTTGGGTGAGAAGGGGAGCATGGCTCAGGCCAAGACTTGGGACCAAGGGCAGCTCATCTTTTCCTTGTGGCAGGCCTGGCAGTTCCAAAGCCAAGTGCTGACTTGGGAAAAGGGTTTGGGTTTGGCGAAAACCTCTCTCTCTCTCCCTGCAGCAGGCCCAATCTCCCTGGAGTGGTGCTCCCACTCTTCAGGTCAGAGTATCCTGGGAGACCAAACACTGCAGACTGCAGAGGGAAGGAGAAACCATTTTTCTTCCTCAAAAGCCATCAGGAATGACTCTGCATCTCACAGCAGAGCTGCTGCCTGTGCCACATGGTCAGAGCTGCTCCAGTGGCAGCAGATGTGATAACTCATTAATTTTCCTTTCAAGGAGAGAGGCTGTGCATTGGATTCACCGGGAAAGAGGGAAACAAAAGGCAGCTGGAGGCGGGCAGGAATAAATGGGAGGCAGGATATATATATACACTGAAAACAGTCTGTGTGTTGGGATAAATGAGGTACAAATCATGCAGGAAATAGTGCTGGAAGAAAGACTGACATGAATTTACCAAACAGGTTTGTCAAAACTCTGGAATAACCATGGGGGAGTGACAAAGGGAGCTGGGAATGTCTGGGAAGCACGATGGGCCTCTGGTCCAGACCCAAACCAGGAGCAGGTTCTACTCTGACTGTGAATATTTCCCACATGAACATTTCCCTCCGTAAGTCCGTGTGTGGATCCGCACACGTTGGATGTTCTGTGGATGTCTGTAACACAGGCACATGTGCATCTCTCATGCTCCTGGTCCCCACGGGGGTGTCCGCAGCCGACCTTGGGCACTCCTGGCCGCGGGCACCGGAGCAGAGCTGGAGCCCGTGCCCTGCTACTCCCCGCACAGGTGCAGGACGTGGCGCGGGGGCTCCTGAGACGATTCCTCAGCAAATAATTCGGGAAGGTTGGTCTTGACAGCTACAGCAGGAAGCGTGTGGGAAGTGCCATTAGTAACCGGGCTGTGCTGGAGGACGGGACGTGCCATGCCGTGCCATGCCGTGCCATGCCGTGCCAGCCTTCAGCCTCATCTCCCAAACCTCCCGGACCCCAGTCCCAGCCCCGGATAGCAGCTCGGGGTGGCTGTTGCTGCTTCTCCATCCCAGCCCTGGCAATTAGGGCTGAGCCAGAGGAATTGAAATGGGGCACAGAATTCCGGTTATTTAATGATTTTACTTTATGAAAATGCGTCACTAATTAGAGGCAGGGATCTCCTCAGAACCGGACGGCTTAAAATTAAAATGACGACGCTGGGGGGACTCCAAGGGCCGGGTGGCCGCAGCGCGGGGCCGCCCCGGCTCCCCCCTCCCTTGCCTCCTCCTCCTCCTCCTCCGGGGTTACGCGGGGCGAGCAGCCCAGGGCCACCGGACGCACGGCACACCCAGCCCGCGGGGCTTCGCAGACGGGGAGAGACCCCAAAACCCGGCTGGTTTCTTTTTTTTGAGGTGGTTGTGCCGCTCCGGCAGAGGGGAGTTGCCATAGAAACGGGGGGAAACCCGGCGGGGGGGGCGGGGGGAGGCACCCGCGGCGCCGTCGCTTTAAGATCGCAGAGGAGGGAGCAAATTACGCAGCTGCACGGCTCATCCCTCCCTCCCTTCTCCATC